>NMUG010012134.1:0-10443 GCA_002855965.1 Monotropa hypopitys
GCCGAGTCCGTCCGGATGACCTTGAGCCCTGTCTGGACCGGAGATCCAGAAAGCTCCAGTAATGCTCAGGCTTCACACCCTTAACAATCTCCCGCTTGAAGACTAAGTTTCATTCCTAAACCCAAAGTGAACACAGTGATTTGAAGACTGAGTTTCATTCCTTACTTGTAAATCCATACAAACCCAAAGTGAACATAGTGATCTTCACCTCTTCTGGTGTAGCTCAGACCCTTCAACTCCTCAAGCATGAAGAAGTTGAACACAACTTCAGTTTCTCAATGGTGACCGACTTTGTCAATGTGTCTACTTGATTTTTGCTCCTCAAAATCTTTTCAAATAACAATTCTTCGTCCTCCTAAAATGAGCAAACGAAATGATACCGCAAATTAATATGCTTTGTTCTGGCATGAAAACCCGGATTCTTGGCAAAGTGTATAACCAATAAGCTTGAACCTCATTATCAAATACAATACCAACAGAGACCAAATGATCGACTAATGTATTTTACTCACTGAGATGCGACAAATGAACATCCTTCAGACATATTCAAATTGAAAAGCTTTTTCATAAGGTGTACCTTGTTCGCTGTGGATGACTGCTCGTACATCGACACAAGTGCTGCCATGAGCATTTGTAGTCTTCTCCTTCAATATGTTGTGGGATACTGATTTTTAAAGCAATAGACATATCAATCTCTTTCTGGTCAATAACCTTCCAATCATCATGTCTTAATTCTCTCTCTTACCGAACGACCGGTAGAGATCTTTCAGATACAGATAGTCATTTATCCGCGTCTTCCAGAAAGCAAAGTCCCAACCCTCAATCTTATTGATCTTCGATTTCCCTTCTTTTGAACCAATAGCTCCCACTGAATAATAAACTCTAGGTTGAATGAACAAATCTTGAACCCCTAGATTGATCGAACATCATCTTCCACAGTTGCGACTCTGATACCAGTTGGGAATAAATCAACCGTCGAACTACGCTCTCAACTCACCAACACAAAATGCTCAGGATCTTGGATGTTATCTATCACAGAAAATAAACCAGAGAAAAGGAAGAAGAGGAAGATAAACATAACACAAACATACAAGGTTTGACAACATGCCTACTCCTCAGAGTAACACTAGTTCACTATGATCAATGGAGGAAACTCTCAAAGTCTCTCTCTACAAGTACACCAGCCTTTTTTTTCTCTAGAATGTGATATAAACCCTACAAAGAAACTAATTCAGGGCTTTCAGTTGTTAGTCCGCGTAAGGCCTGCCCGGACTGAACTGACCCATGTCCGGACGTGAGATCTGAGACTTCCCATTTTTGCTCCATGTCGAGTCTGTCCGGACGGCCCTGAGCCCCGTCCGGACAGGAGATCCGGAAAGCTCCAGTAACGCTCATGATCCACACCATTAACACTTACATACCTCAATTTATTCATTTTCCCATACCATTTGTTTATGAGGAAATCGAGAAGAAAAGGATATGTTTCCTCGTGAGAACCATTTGATGCATAGTCACAGGGGTCAAGTCAATAATATATCCCGACTGTTACTAAGGTAATTTAGTATTAATACTGCAAAGGCAAATAAGTAGTCATGGAATCCTGATGCCATGTTTCTACCTCGACCTATTCTCCTTCACTTGCAAAAACATATGGGTGACTAAGGAACATATATGAAAATACGCAATGGACCGATCAAATAAGTCTAGAGGGGGGAGGTGAATATACTTTTAAAATTTTATCTAGAATATTTGAAAACAAAATTATGTTAGAGGTAGATAAGGACACAACAATAATTAATCACCGAAACTGATAATCAAAACAAAGATTTATATTCGATATATCAATGATATGATTCAATCTTGTTACAATGATTAATGGGGATTAAAAATTAAATGTACCTCCACAATATTAACCTTTCATGAATCTACGGTTTGCCAACAAAATGTTAGCCAAGGGAATAACGCGCAAACCTCGAAACAAGAACGATCAACATTGATCGAGCAAAAGTGTATAATAATGTAACATTATTTTTGAAACTCCAAAGTTCGTTGAAATGCGGCTGAAAAAACTCAAGAATTGCGAAGAACTAGATTACTCCAACCAAAATAAAAATATGAACCATAAAGAGAAGATTTCTATGTCTATTCTTTAATTTTCTATAATCTTTTTGGTATCAATGGCTCAAAAAGACTTCTTGATCTTGTGTGTATTTCTCTCTTAAAGTTGTATTTTCTTTTATATCTTTCAGCACTCAAAGACTTCCAATATATAACCAAAAATCGTGTGAGAATAGAAAACCGGGTGAATGCGGAAGCTTCCAGAAATTACCCCGACCTGCCAGTTCTGTGCAGAAGTCGCTCGAGCGATTTCGACCTCACTCGATTCTAGAAAGATTCCCTAGAAGCTCCAGAAAAATGTCCAAACTCGCTTGAGCGAAAATAAGTCGTCCGAAACCACAAATATTGACTTTAAAACTCATTTTTAGATCTGCTAACATTCTGTACCTACAACACCATATTCAACAAATCTCGGAATGGATTTGTTAGCAAATACGGAGCCAAATAAATCAAATAAGGAATTAAAAAACTTATAAAATAATTCCAACAATAAATTGTGAGTCCCATAAAATAGAAGTTGAGTCCCGGAAACTAGATAACTCTAAAAATAATAACATTATAGATTTTGAGGAGTGAAATATTGTCTGAAACAAACAATGATTCCTTGCTTATGGGATTCAGAAGCTGCTTAGGCTCTGAGCTAGAGACCTGTGACTTTTTAACTCGTAGTTCAACCTTCCATTTCTTGACTTCAAGTTAAAATATTGGCCAAATTGTCTATACAGATATCTTGATGCTGGAAGGGACATGGTTGCCAGCTTGCAATATGGAGCCCGATGCACTTGCGGTTATTGTCATATTTCTGATGTAGAGTTTCACAAGCAGGAAGATCATATGGAGAGCTTTTTTCTTGCAGAGACGGTAAGGATCAACTCTAGATTCTTGATGAGATTTTTGTAATGTGTTCTTTTAATTTGTTTTCACTAATCGTTTAACTGAAAAATGACGCATGAAAGTATTCCATTTGTCAAAAGAAGATTCACTCTCCATGTAATATACGGGAAAAATGTGATTCCAGTTACTCTTCAGGGGTAGATGTTTATGACAAGATGGCGATTATTGGATTGAATAGATTTTTATTTTTTAACCTAGTCTGTTATAGAAGCTTGCTTTTTAAGTGGTGAAGGAGGCCATTAAGACTATGTTCCAAAATATGATACACTTTGATTTCTAATAGGTGAATTCATCAATCCAAAGCAATGATTCCCAACAATTTTCTTATATGGTGTATTTTTTTAAGAGGGAAAAGATCAATTATTATGAAACTAAAGGCCATTAAGACTATGTTCCAAAATATGATACACTTTGATTTCTAATAGGCGAATTCATCAATCCAAAGCTTTGATTCCGAACAATTTTCTTATATGGTATATTTTCTTAGGAGGGAAAAGATCAAATATTATGAAACGAAATTTAAATAGTGTTGAGTTTTGGATTACAAAATGTTAAAAAGGACAATGCTCCTAGAATTTACATGATTAATTTGCATCCTAAGAACTCTATATCGAAAGAAGATTCCTCGCAGTTGGAAGTAAGTTGTGATAGTGTAATATATGCAAGCCTAACAATCAATTCCACGACTTAGAGAAGGTGAAAAGCCACATTAACTGACAGTAACTTGTTTCTCAACTGATTGGTTGAATGTCGTTCAAAATGGGTGATTAGTTGAGTCAATTCCTCAATTGGTGTACCAATCCTATCTACCAATCAAGTGTCTAAATTCACCTCCAAATGCACCAGACAACACTTACAAATTGATGTGTGTATATGTTGTAAAGTGTGGAAGCAAGAGAGAGCGAGTAGATGGTATCAATTCCCTTGTCTTTATGAGTTTGTGTGATTCAAATTAAAGTGTGCTCTCATTTTGTGTTTGTTTATCACCGCTAGTGATAGCTTTTCCATCATATGATTTGAGATTTGTCTCGAATACGAAATTCCTTTTTTGATTCCCCATAGAACAAATTGTTCAAAAATAGTTTTGAGGCCACCAAAAGATTCCCCTCAATGATATGAGTTCAACACTGCCAACGGCTTCGAAAACAGACACCGCAAGAGCGCAAGAAGTTCATTCGAATTGTTTCGAGAAGATAAGTTTTCAAACGTGGCCTTATCAGCTCCAGTCATTTCCTCAGGTGGTGAAAACCTAACCTGTATACGACCCGATCTGAACTCAAATACACAAGGTATATGTGTAGTTTCATCCGTCGAGCTCCAACTTTGTTCAATGGCATTCTCAACTTTATATTTTGTTCAATTTAGACCCTGAAAGTTTTGGAATTGTTCATTCAAGCCTCTTCTAGCCTTAAAACTTGTTTTGTAGCTAAGCTAATCATTTTAGATTCAACCACGGATTTCGTTTTTGTGAATTCTGCTCCAAAATACTCCATCTTAAATCCAAGCCTATAAAACCACTAAATGGCCTACCCAAACTTCTTCACTCCCCATTTTCTTCATTTTTCCAAAGAAACTTATGAGAATTGGAGTATTCAAATGAAAGTGCTAACAGGCTCACAAGATTTGTGGGATATAGTGGAGCGAGGCTATCCACAACATGCCTTTTAAATAAAAAGATAAAATATACCGGTGCTCAAAAAACAATGCTCAAAGAAGTACATAGAAAAGATAAAACGAGCATTTTACTTGATTTATCATGGATTTGATGAATCAAGTTTTGAGAAAATTTCATCCTCCACGACCTGTAAATAAGCACGGGATGTTCTCTATAGTTTGCATCATGGAATTGAGGAAACAATGAGAGTTTGCCTCCAAGTTTTACAAAGCGAATTAAAGTGTTACAAATAAACGAAAATGAGGTAGTCTATGAGTATTTATTAGAACACTAGCTATTGTCAATGAAATCCAACGTTATGGCGACACAATAGGAGATGCACACGCCTTAAAAAAGATACTTTGGTCCCTCAGTTCGAAGTTCAAACATGCCGCCGTAGCTATCGAAGAATCCGAAAATCTTAATGTCATGATCATGGATGAACATCATGGCTACTTTGGAAATTAAGGAAGAGAGGATCAACAAGAAGGCGTTCTCAGCTTCATAGGGTAAGCTCCTCAATCCAAACTAACATTCAAATAGAAGGAAATCATGCAACAAAGTAATCACAGGGATAGATAGCGTTCTAGCAAACGAATTTAAAACTTGAATCTGCGAGTACACCTTGAAGTTCACAAGGAGAATAGAAAATACTTTGAAATGTTTTTGATTGAAAGGTTGCCTTTTTTCCATGTGGCTTACACCCCAATTTATACTAGAAAAGGATAAAAGATAAGCCTAGCAATTAATACTAAGAATTAATGCTAGAGCTATACCTTGGACTCTTTTGCAAAATACGAAGAATCAACTCTTGGCCGGTGAATCACTGATCAAAGAGCGAGCAGCCGCCAGGTTGAATTCTTTGGTGGGATCCACGGATGTACATCCAGCAGTTAGGGAATTGCCAGTTGAGAAGTTGATTGACCCTTCAATTCAATAGCGAGGTTACCTCACCACTACTTCCCTCCTGGCAAGATGCCTTCGTTATTTACTCTACACTTATTTTTAGTAATTATTATCAATGTTCTAAAAGGCACTAGGCGCTAGGCGGGCGGGCAAGGGGGGCCTAGCGCCTAGGGGCCTAGGCGGAGATCTAGGCGGGGACTAGGCGGTTAATTATTTATTGATAGAATTAATATTTGCTTAATACAACAATGAATAATACATGAAACTTTTCTGTAACATCAAATATATACTATTTGTGACTTAAGGCTCTATTTGGTTTGATTTAGTTATCAAATATATAATATTTTTCTTAGTCGCAGCGGACCACTACCGCCTAGTACCTAGGTGGACGACTACTGCCTAGCGCCTAGACGGGGCCTAGGCGAGGCCTTTTAGAACAATGATTTTTATTGTATTTTTTATTTATGTTTGATTTATTAATTATTAAAATATAAAAAACTATAGGATTACGCCTTAACACCTCGAGGATTATTCCTCAGCTCTTGAAAAGTCAATCGCCTTGCCTTGCGCTTTCACCTTTGAAAACATTGGATACATTGTACCATCCGTGGAACTCAAAGACACTTATTTAGTATTCCTATATCATTAATAAACAATTGTTTGGCTACTTCTTCGTTGACTTGCAATGACCCAACTTCTCGAAAAACTCTTCGGCAACTTGTTCTACATTAGCCCCATCTACTTGGAGAGAAATTGTCCTCGAGTTTAAATCTGGATAGAGCGGCTCGTTCACATTAAATTCAAACAAGTCGACAACATTGAATTCTTCGAAATTTTCATATTGTCTGGGAGATCAATCACACAAGAATTGTCACTGATCTTCAAAACTTTGTATGGACCATACTTTCTGGGCTTTAGCTTGTTTTAGATACCAATTTGATTTTTTTTTCTTTGCATAGGAAGACCATCACAGAATCCCTTTCCTTGAATAGTTTGATGTGCCCACGCTTGTTAGCAACTTCCTTATACTTCGCATTCGTCTTTGCGAACTTTTCTTTCACTCCTTCATGCACTGCTTGAACTTTCTTGGCCATTGTCTCTGCTGCAACACTCACTTATGGACTTCGTGGTAAACGAACCAAATCGACTGCATGCTTCAGAGGTGTCACATATACCAAAGGAAATGAGATTTTCCAATAGAAATGTGAATTGCATTGTTTAAAGCAAATGTAGCCTGTGGCATGGCATAGTCCCATTGTTTCGGCCTGTCACCATAAATGCTTAAATCCAATTTGCTAAGCTTTGATTAGTAACCTCTGTTTGGACATCTGTTTGTAGGTGTGTGGTAGAACTGTGCTTCAATGAAGTATCAAACATCTTCCACAAGGTCACTCAAAAGCGACAAACTCTACATCACGAACAAAAGTAATAGAATGGGGCACGCCATGCAAGCACACAACCTCTTGAAAGAACAATCTAGCCAGGTGAGATGCATCCGATGTCTTTCGACAAGGTATAAAGTAATCCATTTCGGAAAACTTGTCGACAACTACAAAAGTGAAATTGTTTCGCTGGGGATGATATAATTTACTCTGCTTGGGGATCTCGATTATGTCCTCGGGGGATACCTGTAAACACAAAATCTACACCTTGTTGGGTACGAGTGAGACCCAACACAATCCATAAACAAGTCGTCCCATATATTGTTAGAAATAGGTAAAAAAGTATAAAGACACGTATTTTGGGACTGACCCTTAGATACCTGCATGTATAGCACTTCCGCACAAATTTTCCAGCATCTCGCTTGAGTTGGGGCCAAGAATACTTCTCGCTAGGCTTGCAACAATTTTGGCCCTTCCCAAGTGTCATGGGTACGACCACTATAGTGATGAATGCAAAATCAAAACACCTGTAGAGGTTGGAGAACAAGTCAACTTTGCATAGGAGGTAGAAATCCATGGTGGTGATGGTTCACTCTATGACAAGATAAGATCAAAATGTTTGGTTCCTTAACACATGAACCAGTAATCACATGCACGGGAGAAAGATTATGCAGGACCAAGTCTCATTTGATGACCTCTCCAAAGTTTTGGTCAAAGGCAGAGGTAACATTTTGATCAAACATAAGAACTGGACCAATGGTTACATTTCAAATGTCTACTATGTGCCAGATATAAAAGAACCACATTCTGAATCTGGATCAACTTCTAGAGAATGTATACAATGTTAGAATGAAGGTGGAAATCAAATTGCACAAGTGAAGATGCAGAAGAATAGAATGTATCCGTGAACATTCAACATGACATTGGGAAGTGCTTAATTATCATTGTGAACGACAAGGATTGGCTATGACATCTTAGATACAGAGATCTCAACTTCAACAGTTTGAGATTGTTTGCAAATAAGAGGATGGTGAAAGGTTTTCCCCATATCAGCAGTCGAAACAAAGTCTCTGAAAGCTGTGTTCTCGAGAAGCATTATTGAATTAACTTTGGAGAAGTAAGTCAATTGGTGAGCTAAGCAACCGTCAGAGCTTGTTCACACAGATGTGTGTGGCCAATCGAAGTCAATGTCAAATGCCAAAAATTGATACTTAATATGATGACAACATCAAGAAATGGGTGTACTTTCTAAAAGAGAAGTCCAAAGTGTTCAATGAATTCAAGTCTACTGTGGAGAGATACAATGGCTACCAGATTCAGATGCTGCGGTCATATGAGGGAGGAGAGTACACATCAAATGTCTTAGAGAACTATTGCAAAGTGCATGGAATCAAATATCAGGTTACTCATCCCACAATGTAACGACTCACTATTGCTTTGCACAATATGAACTTCCCAAACCCCATGGACTTCCCAATAGGTCACCCATCCCTACATTGCTGCAAGGAGTGCATGCTTAATTGCAAAGTTTCATTGGGTTTTTGTGCCCTCACGACCGGAACTCCCTACTGGACCTCACAACTAGCACCATAGCCAATCTCGTTTGTCACAATCTCGTCCACTTAGGAACACATCCTCGTGTGTGGGGACAAGAGTTGCTCCCCGTTTTCGATCAGTGCAAGCTCTAATACCATTTGTAACAACTCACTCACACCATGGACAATATTGTTCACTTCCCATAGACTTTCCAGTAGGTCACCCATCTCTGCATTGCTACAAGGTGAGCGTGTTTAATTATGAAGTTCTACTGGGCTTTGGCGCTTTGCGACTTTAAAAATCCATGTACAAGGTAGGGTCATGATCAATTATATGTTGCACTAAACTTTGCATCCACAAAGTGATGTGAGATTTTTGACCACCCATCCAGACGTCCACCAAGATTCCTACCGGACCTCTGGCACCGCAACCAAGCTGGAGTGTCACACATATGCTCCTCATTTGAACTGTGCTAGTGGAAAGAAGAATCATAAGATTCTAGACATGGCGAGAGTTTGTTAAGGAAACAACGGAAATGAGCAGCAATGTGAGTCTTCGTGAAGAAGTCTGCCAACAACAGTTTATATGTAATAAAAAGCAGAGTAATGGTTCCAGACTGATGGTGCTTCCGAATGAAGTGACAATCAATTTCAATATGCTTTGTGCGCTCGTAAAAGACTGAGTTGTGGGCAATTTGAATAACACTTGTATTTTCACAGTAAAGAGGCATATGAGGAGGAACAAAGATGCCCACATCCGATAGAAGCCCGCAAAGTCACACAATCTCTTAAGTTGCATGAGTCATGGCACAATATTCGACTTCAGTAGTGGAGCGAGCGATGTCATGTTTTTTCTTTTCCAGGAGATAAGAGGAATCACCTAAAAAAACGCAGAGACTAGATGTAGACTTTTGATTACCAACATCCCTAGCCCAATCAGCATCAACATAAGCCCGAAGAGTCAAACTCGAAGTAGAGGATAACAGAAGACACTGATGGAAGTACTACGAATGTACGTAGAATACAAAGTAAGGTGGCCCAATGTATAAACTAAGGGGCGGAGGTATTAGATTTGTGGAAAAAATGAAATGTATCGAATTATCTTTACAAAGGAGAGTACATGATTTAAACAGGATCAAGAGAATCCTATTAAGGAAATACAATCAAAAGGAAAAATAATATGTTTCCTAATATACACAACTATCCATAATATACACAACTAGTTAGAAGGAAAAATAATATGTTTCCTAATATACACAACTATCCATATATTCTCACCCCCCTCAAACTCACGATGATTGCATAGAAATCATTGAGAGTTTGTCCAATAAGAACTGGAAATAAACAGCAGTGTGAGTCTTTGTGAAGAAGTCAGCGAGCTGAAGATCGGAGGAAACAAATGGTAGAGAAAGAGTGTCAGTTTGAAGATGATGATGAGTGAGGTGACAATCGATCTCAATATGCTTGGTACGCTCATGAAAAACAGTATTATGAGCAATCTGAATGGCACTTATGTTGTCACAATAGAGAGGAGTAGGAGAAGACTGAGGAGCATCCAGGTCGGAAAGAAGCCAACGAAAACAGATAATCTCTGCGGTGGCATGATCCATAACACGATATTCAGCATCATCAGTAGAACAAGCAATAACAGATTGTTTCTTGCTACTCCAAGAAATGAGAGAGTCCCCAAGAAATACACACATGTCAGAGGTAAACTTGCGGTCCATAATATCCCCAGCCCAGTCAGCATAAGCATAAGCATGAAGTTCCAATGAAGAGTTGAAGGACAAGAGACGACCATAAAATATCGTGTCTCAGACATATCGCAGGATACATAGTAAAGATGTCCAATGAGTGGTTCGAGGAGCAGAGATAAACTTGCTCACAATATGTACAACATAAGCCAGATCTGGGCGAGTCATAGTTAGATAAACCAAACAACCACCAAGCTTCT
>NMUG010012135.1:0-10444 GCA_002855965.1 Monotropa hypopitys
CCGAACGAGGGTTATAATCAAGATAACATGGCTCGAGGCTAACGACCACGTCAACAACCAAGATCCTGCCCAAGACCTATTTATTATTTCAAAAGAATTGAATTTCGAGGAATTGGAAATTCGAGTCATTACAAAGAGTCTCCCCAATGTCCCTAAATTTTCGAAAATAAGGCTCTGATTCCAATTGTAACATCCCAAAAAAGTTTAAACCATTTTTTTGAATAATGGTAATTGAGCTACATAATAAATAAATAAAGAACTACCACCATTCCCAGATCAATCCAAGTTGCCAAATATGAAAACACACACACACACAAGCAGGAATGAAAATATGAAATTTAAAGTTATTACAAATTGGGTGTTAACCTTTCAAATGAAATAAAGTGCGGAAGTAAGTAGATAAAATAAGCTCCAACGAGAGCAAATGTCTTTAAAGTCCAGGGAATGCAAGAAAGCCACTCCAAGCTAGGCCACCAGATCCTTATCTAAAAAATAGAGGATTAGGCAAAGCCTAGTAGAGAGATATAAACAAACGATATATATACTAGTTGTGTGCACGTACAAGTGTACAGAAATAAAAGGGTGAGATGCATGCATAAGGATCCAATAAGTTTTACATACAATTTTTTCAAAAACTCTAGAGATCGCTTCAATTTCCAATTCCACTAGTCAAGTGTCAAAACAAATGACTTCCTTATCAAAATGAGGGTTTTCTAAAACATTTCCATTTGCCTTATCTAAATAAGGTTCCAAAGTACAGAATTGTGAGTTTAGGCTATTGATTCCGCACTAGAAGCTCGTCAACTATCTAACCGTAAAGTTCCTCATATTACCTGACTCGATGGGAGGGTCCAGTTAAACCCCTATTGTACAATGTCATGAATGCATAGCATTCAAGGATCAAAATCCCGGGGATTAAAATCCCATAAATATAGCCAACCCAAGGATCGATATCCATAATTTCCAATTCAATTGATTCTAAAATCATTATTTTCCAAAATCCATATTTTTGTGCCAAAGGCCAAATTAAAGCTTTTCCAATACTTCTTAGGGTACCAATAGAAAATTTAAGTCCCCAATTTTATTAAACACCTTTTAATTTTATTTTCCCCCAAATTCCCAAAACTAGGGTTTTGGCCAATTTGGGGCTTTTATAAAATAGCCATGGGGGGAGTCGAATTGGTACTCTAAGAAGGCCATTAAGATATGTAGGGATGTCCTAGACTAGACACAACCTACGTAAAACCCACAGGGATACCCATACATACTTGACTCGCAAATTTCATTCTTATAAGGAGGGAGAGGAAGAAAAACTAAGGCACATACATACAAGAGTTTACAAAACTCTACCTTTAGAAGTGATTGGACCAACTCTAGGTGAGAGTTCTTTATTACCTACGTAGCCAAGACTACCATTGCGTAGAGGGAGTCCTTGTGAACATCCTTTGTGAAGGCCACAAGGCCCAAAACTCACAAATGAGAGAGATGACAGGGAGATAAGTGAGAGAGAGAGAGAACCGTCGAGAGAGAGAGAGAGAGAGGAGAAGGGGTTGAACGGCTAAGGTTCGTGTTAATGAGTGTATATGGCATGGGAGATAATAGAGAGGTGTATATATATATGCCCTAAAAGTCATTCCCGATTTACCCTTACTAAGGTGCATATCGATATGCAACAGACTAGAAGTTGCCCATAGAGACTTGCATATCAATATACCCAAAGGGTATATCAAAATACACACTAAGGGAAAATGACCAGAAGGATCAACATTTCAATATACCTAATGTGGTATATCGAAACACCATATTTCGATTGGCATTCCTCACATTGAAATAAGACTGAAGGGAAAGGGATCAGAGTTCAACGTATTTCTATATACCCAAAGGGTATATCAAAATGCTCATAACTGGGGAGCCAACAAAGGGTTCTGTATTTCGATATACCCAAAGGGTATATCGAAATGCGCACTAAGGGATAGTGGGCAGAGGACTATGTCTATCGAAATGAGAGAGGATCGAGGGAAACCCTATATCGAAATATTGCCAAGGCAAATGCCACCTAGGGGCTTAACATATCGAAATGAAGAAGAACAAGAGGGGAACCCCATATCGAAATGCATCAATGCATTGGGCCATGAGAGGTTTTCCTATATCGAAATGGGACCAAAGGGATGAACCCATACATTTCGATATAAGGTTCCAAAATGAAAATTTGGAACAAGATCTTGCTTAAATAAGATTATGTGATTGCCAAACGACGTGGCAATCACCAAAACATTGACAAACACTTCCGAATCTATTCCCGGACCTCCTAAACATTTTAAATCCTAACATGTGGGTCCCGGGAAGGCCCAATTTTCCAAAATTTTGACTTTAATCTAAAAGAATTCCACTAAATGGAATATAAACTTTTTAAGGAAATATAAGGAAATTAATTAAAATTTCCGGAGTGTGACAATAGCATTTTGTTATATCATGCTTTTCCACTTAACTTTCCAAGACTTTCTATTAGAAGAGTACGTTCATCAGACGTTCTTCCAATCGGATTTCAAGGTACGTCCCATGGGTGTCAACGACACACATAATAGTCACAAAACACTAATACCACACTTCAAACACTTTACCTTAATCACATACCTCAAGTACAATTCCACTTAGTCACATAGTCCCCTAACTCGGATGTATAACCTAAGATCTGATACCAAGTTGTAACATCCCAAACTCCAAAACACTAATAAACTACAGAATAATTTTCTTAGAATAATCACCTCAAAAAAATCATAAGTACGATGTGAGATCACCACAACTCACCATCAATAACTAATCACTACAATGACATCATATCCGAAAATGTTGCAACAACCAAAAGGTACTAACATATTACAAAAGTTCTTTTAAGTACCACTCTCTGAAATAAAAACATAACTACAAGGAAATAAATAACAAAGCTATAAGAGAGCCAACTACTAGCAAAAGAAATCCACTAGCCAAGCTCCAAGACTCCAAGCATAAGATCTCCCTCTAGCTTCATAGTGGACTGCTAATCTCGATACCTATTTTCCAAGTCAAAACAAGGAAAACAGAGTGTGAACATATGCATTGCAAATTCTAGATGAAAGACAAGTAAAAGCACGATTTAATTTACAGCAAATAATGTTTCCAAAAAGAAGAAAGATACAATGCCATGCAAGGATACAAATCACTTTCAACTTCCACATTTTTAAATTGCCTTTCATACATAATATAGCTGGACCACAACCCCTTTTCAACATAGTGGACATCCCATGCCCTTTTCTTTAAAAATAGCTATTTCTATATGCAATAGTTCATGCACCCCGTACACTATCATATGTAACCGCAACCCCATTTCCAACATGTCACCGAACTGCATCCTGACTTCAACATGTAACATGTCACCGAATCGCAATCCGACTTCAACATGTAAAGGGGCATTCCCCGTGGCCTTATAGGCACCAATCATCATCCACCATATCTTATATACATATAGTATATATAACGTTCCAAACCTCATTCTCAAAACATGCCCATAGGCTATAGTTTTCTCAAAACTTCTTTCTCAAAACCTTTCTTCAAAACCTTTTCCATAGGATAATCACCACTCAAAACATGCATATGATATACACATGCAACATGCCATGCAACTTTCTATGATTTGTGCAATTATAATAAAAGAAAAGGTGCTCAAGCATCTAAAAATCGAGATGCTACATCCCTACACTCACCAATACCGCTTATCCAATCTTCTCTTTGCTTTTGTTCGTGGCTTCCAAATTTTCCACGAGATTCCCTGTCAAAAGAATCCATCAACTTTAATCCATAATTTATATAAATTGAACAAGGAATATAGAATTATTTACTTGATTGCCAACAATAAAGGAACCTTAACTATTGGCCATCCCATACACCCCACCCAAAATCTAATATAATCCCCATGCTATACATATATACACTATGCATACACATGCAATTTGACAAAGAATCCATACATATATACATCCAAAGACTTCCTAGATCCCAAGGTTACAAGCATCTCAAAATCAAAACCATATATATACATAACTTTTCATAAAACATGGAAATCAACTCATAATCCATGCACCTCTTTTCATGAAATCTATAGATCCGATCATAAAACACAACATACTTGAACATGAACTCGATATACAAACTAAACTCAAAGATTTGTGAAATAAGTAGGGAGAAAGTTCATGTACCACAAGGATTTGCAAGGCTTACCACTTGATTTAAACCAACAAGAAGATTTGACCACAAAACATCACCAAGCTCCTTTAACAATGGAGGTTTCACCAATGGAGTCTCTCTAGAGTTTTCTCTCTAGGTTAGAACACCAAAATGGAAGCTAAACATCTAACTTTACAACCCTAATATGAATTAAGTAGGGTAAAAACCAATTAGGGAGTGAAAATACCAAAAACACCCTCTTAAAAATGTTTTAAAATTTTAACACAGCGACACAGAGTTATCGATAACCCGATCTGAGTGGTTATCATTAACCCAGACCTCAAAACTTTGGCTGAAATAGATAAAACTTCTGGTTGTCGATAACCAGCCAAAACATGTTATCGATAACCAACCTCTCAGGATTTTACTACGGGAACCTCAACCACCCAGTTATCGATAACCATGCAAAATAAGTTATCGATAACACAGTCTGCAGAATTTAGTATGGAGCCACAACATCACATGGTTATCGATAACCACAACTCCCTGGTTATCGATAACCAGACTCTCGGGAAATAGGTTGAACATTGCTTCCTCCTCTACACCAATACTCAAATCACTTCAACACATTCCAAATCACTCAAACTCAATATTTAACATTTTTCTAACATTCTAAACCTCAAAGATTTGACCCGATCACTATATAAGTGCCATTAATTATTTATAAAAAATAATTAAAAGAATTAATAAATGAGATTTAAGGACACGGGTATTATATAAGGCGTGTGTGTAAATGTAAGCCACAACACCAAAACATATCCTTGGCTATTAGCTTAAGAATCAAATACGCATAAATATTTTGAAACTGAAGGAGAAAATTCAATACAGAAACTATTCGAAATACAAATCGTGGAAGAGAGAGAAATGATGAATGAGGAAGAAAGGGTTTAGCAACCAAGAAAGCAAGAGTTAGTCAAGAAGGAGAGAGAGAGAATTCAAAAAAATACAATAAAAACCAAAACCCAATTGAAGAACTCAACAGAGGAAGAAGATACAAACCCATATTCGCAAATTCGATTTGATTCAAGTATAAATCGAGGTAATTTCAGTTCTAAATTTATATATTCAAGTTTATAAAATATCATAGATGTATATGAGATCGATTTTATATAAAAGAAATCAAGCAATTGAGTAGAAAATCAGAGAAATTCGCAAATGTGTAGACCAGGACTAGGACTGGGTTCTTCACTGAGTCCTTCATCGGTGCCACCAGTGGAGAGACCGGTGCATAAACCTGTTTCCAGGCTGGTGGTGTTCTAGATAGTAGCAGTGAGTTCGTGCACGGGGTGAGTGTTTGTATGTTCAGGGTTTGTGTCCGGGTGTGCGGGGGTAGCATGTGTATGTGCGGGTGTTGTATATGTATATATGGGTGTTGTATATGAGTGTGTACGAGGGATTGTGTATATGTGGGAAGTTTGTGTATGCGAGGTGTGAGTGTGTGTTGTGTCTGCGTGTTGTGTGTGCGACAGTGTGTATGTGCATGCGGTAGTGTGTGTATGTCAGTGTGTGTGTGTGTGTCTATGTATGATTGAGAGTGTATGTAGGTGTGCGGTTGAGTGACTGTGTGTGTGTGGGTGAGTGTGTGTGTGTGTGTGTGCAAGAGGATGTATGTGCACTGTGTAGGTGTGAGCAGAAGAGGTGTGGGTTGTGTTGGTATGTGGGTTACCGGTATCATAGTCGACATGGTTATCAATAATGCAAGATTTGGTAATTTTGGGGCCTTAAATAAATAAAGGTTAAAAGGGAATTTTAAATAAAAGAATAAATAATAAAAAATGTTAGAGATTAACGCCTATGCATCTATGATAGAATTTGTGATTTATAAAGCTATATTGATATTCTTATACAGTCATGTTTAGGATTTTGCTAGGTTCGGAGAAGTCGTCATCATCCACGGCTCAGCGTAAGGACAAGAAAGCTCTATAGAACATTCTTTCTCTCAGGTGAGTACTTTTAGAATTGTATAAATTAGAGCAGTTTGTATTACTTTTATATAGTATAAACTAGAATTTTGAAAGAATTTATGAAATGATGAAAAATCTACGGATCATGGTTTTTTGGGAAAAGGAAAGAATTTTATATAGTAAATGTGACTTTGTGATAGAGTTTAAAAAGAAATGATTTTGGGAAATGAGTATATATTTTTCAGAAAAAGAATAGTTTGCAGAAGAGAAATTAAAAAATGGATTTTAGAAAGATAATAAAAAGAAGAGTTTTTCATTATTAAAATGAGATTTCGGATCATGCTTTAATAGCCTTGTCGTAGTACTGTGAGTATGTGTACTATTGGTTACGAGATGCAGTTGGGTCCCAACGATTAAATCGGGCTGAGTACGTAATATGTTTTCCCTACTGCTAGGACGAAGCTATAAGCGGTCCCTGGCTCATTACTTGTGTACTTATCGGGGATGTTCACGAGGTAATAGATCTGTAACAATGCATGGTCAACGGTATGGATGACGCTTGGCTATTATGGTTTTGAGATGAGATATGAGACAATATGAGTATGAGTTAGATCCTATTTGATCCTTGAGATTTATGAT
This sequence comes from Monotropa hypopitys, assembly GCA_002855965.1. NCBI lineage: Eukaryota > Viridiplantae > Streptophyta > Magnoliopsida > Ericales > Ericaceae > Monotropa > Monotropa hypopitys. The sequence goes on from NMUG010012135.1 coordinate 6,804, forward strand.
ATGTTTAAAGATGGGGTTTTGAAAGGAATGGAAAGATAAAATGAGTTTTTGAGAAAAGAGAAATTTTTTTTTCCAGAGGTTGAGGAAAATGGGATTTTGATGCGAGTAAATGGAAAATGTTTTGGAAAAAGGGGATGGGAAAGTATTTTGAGAAATGATTGTTTTGCTGAGAATGTAAAAAGGTTTTTGTAAAAGTGTGTGGTTTTGAAAAATAATGATCCATAGCTATTTTTCTTCTCCTATTTATGCTTTTATATAATATTCACCAGCCGTCGTTGCTGACGTGCATTTATGCACCTTTTTAGGTAATTGTGATTAGAGTCCACCAGTCCAGTCCAGCAGTTGCAGTGGTAGAGTTTGAGTAGTTTCTAAGTTGGATGTATCAGTAGCAGTAGAGAGTTTTATTATTCTCTTTTAATGTATCAGTTAGAGAGAGCTTTTCTATTTTTAGAGTTGAGTCTGTATATCTTTTATTTGTATTAGTATGAGTTGTATCAGGACGTGTTTCCCAGAGTTATATCAGAGTGTGTATTTTAGAGTTATGAGATGTTTTTTTCCAGTCAACAGCTTATATTTTCTATTATAGTAGAGATTAGTAAGTTGAGGTTTTGTATGGTTGACACGTGTCAATCCTGGATGATCGGGTATACGATTATTAGGCTTGGGGTTTGACAATTTATGGTATTAAAGCTTGAGGTTTAGAGGATCTGTACACTAGTGGAGTCAGTTGGACTGTGGACAATAAGGTGTTATTAAGTTTAGGGTTAGAGTAGAAATTTGTCCTTGGTGCATTTATTTTATATAAAATTGATTTTCGTGCCGAGCAGATTGATTATGGAGAGTGGCAGGCAGCGAGCTAGAGAGAAGGAATCATCATCTTCCGTGGGGCAGAGGAATGAGAGGCAGGAAGAGCAAGAGAGACTGTAAGTACCAGAGGGGACAGAAGGAGTTGGAATGCAGCAATAGGTGGATCCCATTCGGCAGTTTCAGGAGGCAGTGATCAGAATGACAGAGTATCAAGGATGATGTTTGGAGAGGCTACCGGTTCCGCTATGTAATACCCATGCCTGGAAAATAATAAATGTCGGGGATTTTTTTTTTAATTTTGGAGGTGAAATAAAAATTTTATTTGAAATTATTAAGTTAGTGGTAAACTAAAATGAAGAAAAAAGGGGTTATTAAATTAATTAAGTGGTTTGGGGGTTATTTGAGGTGATTTGAAGTTTAAGGTAAAAGGTGTGTTTTAATCTTTATTTTTGTAAAATTGTCGTGTATCATTTTATTTGGGATCAAACCCATTTAAAACCCCCAAAATCCACCGTACACATTGGGGGAGAGAGAGACCCAACCGAACCCCGCAATCGCAGGGGAGAGAGAGAGAGAGAGGTAGAAGGGCGTCGGGTGGCGCGGTAGGGCGCGATGGCAGCAGTGGTGGTGGTGGTGGTGTGTGTGTGTGGGGGGGGGGAATCGGATGGCAACGAAGGTAGTTGTGTCACGGTGGCTGCATGCATGGTTTGTTGTGGTTCTGGAGGGTTTTGTACTGCTGTGGCAATTTGAGGTATGTGTTGCATGTATGTGTATTTCGGGCATGTGTGTGTCTAGTATGTATGTGTGTATATGTCCGATGTGTGTGTGTGTGTGTGCCCATCGAGTCTGTCACGACTCGTATTTTCTAACGGTATTTCCGGAATTAAATTCACTACTCTAATCGATTGACGGAATTTAATGTGGACTTCTTGGATTATGTTGGTGATTGGAATTAGGTCTTGGACTCCTTCCCGGCTTGTCTATATTGTTTGTGGTTGACCCGGAGTATTTCGGGCAAATTCCGGGGACCTTTGGCATGAAAAATATCACTTCAAGAGGAGTTTGCATCGGTGCAAATTGGGCTTGCACCGGTGTAGAAGTTTTTGGAAGTTTGCATCGGTGCAGAGATGAGTTGCATCGGTGCACAAACCTACTGCTCGAATTTTTAAGGAGTTTGCACCGGTGCAGATTTGCCATGCACCGGTACACAGAGACATTTTGACAGATTTTCATGCCCATTAAGGGCATTGTGGTCTTTTCATGTGGGGGGCATATATATGTGTTTGTGTACGTGGTTGAAGGAATTTTGAGCCCAGATTCAACCTCTCCTCCTCTACCATCTATAAGTCTCCTCCCTCTCTCTCTCAAACTCATCTCTCCTCTCTCCTCTCTGTACATTTCATGGCTATCCTTTAGGTTTTGTAGATTTTATCCTTTACAAACGTCAACAAGGGCTCCCCGATCTACACATTGATGGTCTCGGATTGTGGTAGTGTGTTGGATGTTTTCCGATGACCTTGGAGCTCCGGCGAATCTCTAGTGGGTAAAATCTCTAACTCCTATTAAGTATGTGTGTGTATGTACATAGGTTCGATTTGGTAGCCATAGTATGTACATTGCATTTTGTGACCTAGGGCTACATTGCGGTGGAACACTTGTGACTATGTGGCTAGGAGAAGTCTAGTAGATTCAAGGAATTAATTGGTGATCTTGTGCCCACTAGGTGTTTGATATAATGCCCAAGGGGCTTATGAGTCAATTTGAGGGGATCCTAGAATTGTATTATGGTTAATTGAGTCTAAGTATCACCCAAGAATAACGTGAGTGTCACGTGTACGATGAAATTCCCATGGGAGGGATGACTTGTGTTTTGGTGACTTGTAGGATGATTGGTGGCCATTGGAGTTTAGGACTGCCAAGTGTTTGACGAAATGCCTTTGTGAACCTTAAATTGTATTTTGGGATTATCGTAACATTTGAATTGTAGTAGGGCTTGTATGTGGAGTAAATGGGGTGTGTTGAGTGTTGAGGATTGTTATAAGTCCCTTAGAACTTAGGGGACACCGGGTGTTCGATGAAATCACTATGTGGGTATTGTAATGGGATTGGGTGTTTAAATCCCCTCCCTCTATGTTTTGGCAAAGCTAAGGCCTCCCTTAGCCCCTTTGCGGTAAAATGTTGGTTTTAAACATTTGATTGAGGTCGACTTGTCATGGTAACTGTCTCCCTTGGATTCGGTCAAGGTCGAGTTAGTAAATGAGGAAGTTATGTAAGTGGTTCACTAGGATGACGAACATTAAATACGGAGGATGTGCCCCACGAGGGCTACTCGTGCTTAATCTAGAATCTATCACTTGGAAAATCTTTAAAGAGAAGGAACGTGATCGAACAAGTTGATGTGGAATGATGTGGTTTGATAGCGTCAGTTAGGGACGGTAACAACGATAAAAGAGAATGAAACAAAATCATTTAACAACGTGGAATCATAGGGTACTGTTGTCCCTTATTATTTTGATGATGATTTTAGTTGATATATTATATGCACTCAATTTAATTTTATAAATGATTAAATGATCATTATTATTTTAAGTGATGATTCTAATTGTTAATTATTCAAATTGAATAATTCATCTCACAAATTACTTCAAAGGTAAATCAAATTGATAATTTATATTCATGATAGTTGGGCTCAATTGTTAAAATTAGTCTTGTGATTAATTTTGTTATATCATTGAATTTAATCAATTTAATAAACTTGAAAATTTAAATATGTTAATTATAATTTATCCAATTGTTGTCAAAATATGTTATATATTTGTATGGATCAATTATAA
>NMUG010012136.1:0-10444 GCA_002855965.1 Monotropa hypopitys
GTACTACTTTCTTTTATTGAGTTTTCCTATTTTTAAGTTCTACTACTATCTTTAATATAAATTAAATAAAATTTTACAAAAATTATTATATATATATTAACGCGTCTCTCAACGTGTTCGTGTCCTAGTTTTTGGAAAAATCACGTGTCCATGTGTCTGTGTCGTGTCCGTGTTTCTTAGCTTCTCATGACAATTGTGACACTCAATGGTTGACTCACTAGAACGAAGGCCAGAAAAAGATGACCCATTGCCTCTCTGGACATCAGGTCGTTGTCCAGGGTTAATGTTTCCTTTCGCTGGGGCCGACTCATATTGGGGAAACCCTTGAGCACCTTGAGAAGGTAGTCGTCATTGAGTAGAAAGTGTATGGAATTTCTCGACCTCTAAAGCCTTATAATAAGCTTCTTCTAAAGAATCAGGAGAATGTAAGTTGACCTCTCTTTTGATTTCAGGTCTCAACCCATTTATAAATTTGGTGACAGTTATCCATGACTCGTTTATTTCACATCTTACCATGAGCTCCTTAAATCGGCTAGGTAATCAGTTACACTTAGGGACAATTGTCTCAAATTTATCCATTGGTCCACAAGTTGTCTCCGATAGTAGATATGAAGGTATTTCTCCCTAAGTTTGGTCCTCATTTCACCCCACAAGGTTATTGGTGGCTCACCTAGGCATTCTAGGTTCCTTTGGACACCTTGCCAATACCTTTTGGCAGAGCCTTCAAGATTCAATTTAGCAAACCTAACACGCGCCTGATCGGTCATGTCGTACCAATCGAAATAGTCTTCTAGGTCAGCTAACCAGTGTAAGAAGGCATTCAGGCATGTCGTACCAATCAAAATAGTCTTCTAGGTCAGCTAACCAGTCTAAGAAGGCATTCGGGTCCAACTTACCATCATAGCTAGGTGCATCAAGTTTGACTCTCCTGTTATATCTTTTGCCTCGAATCTTGGTGGTCCATTAAAGTGCCTACGAGGAGGATTCCTTCCATGCTGGAATTGAATGTTATCATATAGCCGGGGGTTGTCGGGTTCATTCGCTGGAAAGTAATCCTCAAAACCCTCTTGACCATGGGGTGCAAGCCTAGGGAAACACTCTCGAGCAACATGTGGTGTAGGTAACAAGCCTCTTTGTGTACGGGGTGCAACAGGGACATGGGTGACAGTAGATGTCTCCACGCCGGTGTCATCTATAGGACATTTTCCATTGTCTATGAAAAACCGAGAAAATTGTCTGTCTAACTCATTGCGGACATCTGCCATAATTTTCTCATGCAATTGGTCTATTGTTGTCCGAATGTCCTATTTTATAGTGAGTATGTCTTGTTGCATGGTTTGCATTTCTTGACTTAAAGCTTCTTGGGCCGCAACCACATCTTTGATCGTCATTTTTTTTTTGGGGTATGAAATGAAAGGGAACAGTATCTGCTGATGTAAACGTAAAATTGCCTAAATGATGGAAGTTGTGAATCGATGTGATGTGTACGCGCAAGGGTACAGGAAGGAAATAAAGGCACTATGTGATGTGTGCAAGATGGTGTAAGGGTAAGTGTAGGAACGAGGGCATGGATAGAGACAAAAGTAGGAGGACAGGGAAATTGCGTTCTGTGAATATGTGAATCTGAACTTACCAAAAATTAGAAATTAGCCTAGTTTTCAAGGGAGAATAGTACCGTATCAACACATCTCTGAAAATCTTGTGATTTTCTCTACCTTGCGCGCAACAGAAAGTGGTGCAGCGACTAGGGTTGTTGGCGGATGCAGTGGTGGATATGGAAACAGGCGTAAGTGGTCCCTGCTGGTGGGTGGTGTTAGCGGATGCGGGGCTGTTGATGGCTGTTGGTGGACTGGGATGGCAACATGTGTTGGCTCTATACCAAAATGATGTAGACACGAGAGAGAGAGACACAAGAGAGGGAGAGAGAGAGGGAGAGAGAGAGAGAGAAAGGTCCTGAAATTAACAAGTATTCAGATGATCCAAAAAAATTGTGTACAAATGTATTGATGCATGACATTTATAAGCCATGGAAAACACCTTACGAACAGTCACAATCTATCCCATGAGACACCTCCCCAAAAGTCACATCTACTCCCAATAAACTGTTAACTTTCTAACTTGTATGAATTTTATTAGAGACTAAAGCTCAATATATAATACACTCCATGCCATTATTTAGGAAACTAAATAATGTGTAATAAGGTAGAATAGGAAAGAAATAAATAGGAAATAAAAAATGGTCAACATGACCATAATAAAGAAGATATGAAATAAATGTGATTGGTCAACATGACCTTAATAATAAAAAAGAAATGTGATTGCCAATAAATAAAATGTGATTGCCAACACTCCCCCTCAAGCTGGGACAAAGATATCTCTCATGTCTAGCTTGCTCAGAGCATAATAATGAGAACGGCTTCCAAGACCTTTAGTGAGAACATCTGCCAATTGCTCACTAGATTTTACAAATGGAGTACATATAACTCCACTACTCAGCTTCTCTTTTATGAAGTGTCTATCAATCTCAACATGCTTGGTCCGATCATATTGTACTGGGTTGTGAGCAATGCTGGTGGCTGCTTTATTGTCACAGTATAACTTCGTAGCTTCTACTGGTTCAAGTTTCAAGTCTCTTAATATGGTTTTGATCCATAAGAGTTCATAGATTCCTTGACTCATAGCCTGAAATTCTGCTTCGGCACTGGATCTTGCTACTACGACTTGTTTCTTGCTCCGCCATATAACTAGGTTTCCACCTATAAAAGTGCAATATCCTGAGGTTGATCTTCTATCGGTAATAGAACCGGCCCTGTCGGCATTTGTATAGGCCTCCACTTGTAGGTGATCATGTACGCCAAAGAAAAGGCCTTTTCCCGGAGCCGACTTCAAGTATCTGATGATTCAGAAGACAACATCATAATGTGATTCTCAATGAGCATGCATGAATTGGTTGACAACACTAATTGCAAATGCAATATCAGGACGAGTGTGAGACAAGAAACTTTCCAACTACTCTCTGGTATCTCCCCCTGTCTACCAGAGCTCCATCTACATCATCACCTAATTTTTTATTAGGTTCCATAGGTGTGTCACAAGCCTTGCACCCAAGCATACCAGTTTCTTGTAGAAGACCAAGAACATATTTTATCTGAGAGATAAATATGCCTTGTTTGCTTCTTGCTACTTCTATTCCCAAAAAATACTTGAGGCTTCCCAAGTCTTTTTTTCCAAATTCGTTGGCCAAGTATATCTTCAATGTTTGTATTTCTTCCATGTCATCTTCTGTAAGAACTATACCATCCACATATACTATAAGAATGGTTACCTTCCCTTGGGAGGAGTGTCTGACAAACAAAGTATGGTCCCCTTGACTCTGATGAAATCCATATTTAAGCATAGCCTGAGTAAACCTTTCGAACCATGCCCTGGGTGACTGCTTAAGTCCATAAAGGGATTTTTTAGCTTGCATACCTTTCCAGCTGTTTTTGGATTTTCAAATCTAGGTGGAACATTCATGTACACTTCTTCTTCCAGATCTCCATGTAAGAAAGCATTCTTAACATCAAGCTAATGAAGAGGCCACTTAAGATTTGCTGCTAGGGATAGAAGAACTCTGACAGTATTCATCTTAGCAACTAGCTCAAATGTTTCTTGATAATCCATTCCATAAGTTTGCATGAATCCTTTAGCCACCAACCCAGTTTATATCTTTCAATTGAACCATCAGCCTTATGTTTGATTGTAAACACCTACTTGCATGTCCTCTAGGTATCTCCACCAGTTCCCAGGTGCCATTTTTGCGGAGAGCTTTCATCTCCTCAATCATAACATGTTTCCATTGAGGGTCAGTAAGTGCATCCTGAATATTGTTAGGAGTAGACACAGAAGCAAGTTTTGAAACAAAGGCTCTATAGGAAGGAGACAAACGACTATATGACACAAATTGAGAGATTGGATGTTGAGTACAAACTCTAACACCTTTCTGAATGACAATAGGAGCATCTAAGTCATGAGAATTACTCAGATTAGTGAAAGGAGCATCTATTTCATGAGAGTTACTTGGATTACCTGAGTCTTCATCAGAAGGAGTAGGAGAGGCCAATGGGACAGCAGGAATGGTCTTGTCTTTCTTTTTCTTTTGATAGACTTTAACTTCTTTGTTTGGGTTTCTTTCTGGCTCATTCTCTGGGAGCTTTTAAAATTGATGTTGTGTCTCATGAGTGTGATGTTGAGGCTCATGAGTGTCAATTGTTCCTTCCTCATCCAATACCTTAAAGGGATTAGATACAGGGATACTGAAAATAATGGGCAGTTCTTCGGGCTCTTCAGGCACACGCAACTCTTCGATACTTTTTTTTTTCCCCTGAAGAGGTGTATGGGAATGGAAATAAGACTGAGATTCGAAGAAAGTGACATCCATAAATACGAACCACTTCCTAGTGGGGGGATGATAGCACTTGTAACCTTTTTGGGTAGGAGATTAGCCAATGAAGATGCATTTGAGTGCACGAGGACCAAGTTTGTCGCGATTGGGAACATGATTATGGACAAAGCAAACACAACCAAATATCCGGGGAGGCATAGAGAATGAAGCCGGGGATTTGGAAAGAACTTTGATAAGGGGTGCGTTTTTGGAGAACTTGAGTAGGAAGCCAATTGATAAGGTAGGCAGCAGTTAAGACTACTTCCCCCCAATAGGGCTTGGGAACTTGCATAGAGAACAATAATGAACGGGCAGTTTTTAGAAGATGACGATTCTTGCGCTCAGCCACTCCATTTTGTTGCGGAGTGCTGATACAAGATGTCTGATGAAGAATGCCATGACTTGAGAAGTAGTGCTCAAGTCCGGTTTTTAAATATTCTCCCCCATTATTGGAACAAACAATTTTGATGGTAGCACCAAATTGTGTACAAACCATCTTGTGGAAGTTTGGAAAAATAGAAAACACCTAATTTTTATCCCTCATCAGATAAACCCAAGTCATACGAGAGTAATCATCAATAAACGTGACAAACCATCGATAACCTTTAAGTGTAGTGATATGACTGGGACCCCAAACATCAGTATGGAGAAGAGAAAAAGGAACAGAATTGATTTTATTACAAGGAAAAAAGGAAACACGGTGATGCTTTCTAAGTTCACAAGATTCACATTTAAAAGTGGAGACATTTTTATTTGTCAATAACGAAGGAAATAAAAACTGCAATAAGGAAAAATAAGGATGTCCAAGTCGTCTGTGCCATAATATGATATCGTCATCTGCAGAGTCAGATAATGTGGTGTGATGGGCCAATGGTTGGATAGCTTGGTTGTCTGTCAAAGGATCCAAAAGATAGAGGCCATTCTCTGCTCTACCACTGCCAATCGCCCTCCTCGTGACGAGATCCTGAAACACACAATGAGAAGGAAAGAAGGTTACACTACAGTTTTAGTCACGAGTAAGACGGCTAATGGAGAGAAGATTAGTAGCAAGGTTAGGGACATGCAACACAGAAGATGAGGACAAGGTGGAAGTGACACGAGCTAAACCTTTACCAGAAACCGAAGTGATGGTTCCATCAGCTATTCGAACTTTATCGTGACCTGAATATGGGGTATAATTATAGAAAACTGTTGACAAACTAGTCATATGATCATAAGCTCCGGAATCAATGATCCAAGGAGTAGTAGTATAGCTATGGAATGCACCCACTGTCGTGGCCAAGTTACCTGAGTGAGCAAAAGACGATGAGGCACCAGTAGATGAGTCAAGACGTGTCATAAGGTGGCGGAGCTGCTCCATCTCAGAAGATGAAAGAGGTGTAGGAGCAGGGGTTGGACCGGCTGTAGGGTTGATAGCAAAATTGCCAACATCAATATGTTGAGCACGTGGATTGTTATTACTCCCAGATCGTCCTCCCGTAATATGATATCGTCATCTGCAGAGTCAGATAATGTGGTGTGATGGGCCAATGGTTGGATAGCTTGGTTGTCTGTCAAAGGATCCAAAAGATAGAGGCCATTCTCTGCTCTACCACTGCCAATCGCCCTCCTCGTGATGAGATCCTGAAACACACAATGAGAAGGAAAGAAGGTTACACTACAGTTTTAGTCACGAGTAAGACGGCTAATGGAGAGAAGATTAGTAGCAAGGTTAGGGACATGCAACACAGAAGATAAGGACAAGGTGGAAGTGACACGAGCTAAACCTTTACCAGAAACCGAAGTGATGGTTCCATCAGCTATTCAAACTTTATCGTGACCTGAATATGGGGTATAATTATAGAAAACTGTTGACAAACTAGTCATATGATCATAAGCTCCGGAATCAATGATCCAAGGAGTAGTAGTATAGCTATGGAATGCACCCACTGTCGTGGCCAAGTTACCTGAGTGAGCAAAAGACGATGAGGCACCAGTAGATGAGTCAAGACATGTCATAAGGTGGCGGAGCTGCTCCATCTCAGAAGATGAAAGAGGTGTAGGAGCAGGGGTTGGACCGGCTGTAGGGTTGATAGCAAAATTGCCAACATCAGTATGTTGAGCACGTGGATTGTTATTACTCCCAGATCGTCCTCCCGTATATCCAGAGCCCCCCCGACTACGGTTGGGCGACCATGCAATCACCAGCAAGTTTCCCGAGTATGGCAGGGCCGCTAACAGTGATCACAAAATAACTTGTCTTTGTCATCACTGGTGCTATCCGTGGAGCCATGCTGGTTCCAATGTTGATTTTTTCCATTCTGCTGAAGAACAGATCTCATGGCAGAGTGATCGGTAGGAGAAGATAACATAGCAATCCGTCGACTTTCCTCATTCTGAACATAGGCGAATGCCTCACGGACGGAGGGAAGAGGATCCATTCCCAATATACGGCATCGAACCTGATCATACTCACGATTGAGACCGTCCAGGAACTTGAAGCTGCGATCTCTCTCCACAATTTTCTGATAAGTGGCTATATCTGTGTCACATACTGGAGTGAAATCGTGGTAATGGTCAAAGATCTGCCACAGGCCAGTAATGGCTGTAAAATACTGTAATGGAGTCGGCTCATCCTGACTTTGGCTCTCAATACGGTGTTTCAAATCATAGATTTGAGCAATATCCCCCTTCCGAGAGTATGTTTCAGCAACTGTGTCCCATATATCCTTAGCAGTAGTCAGATTCAAATATCCTTCCCCGAGAGAAGGTACCATGTAATGAACTAACCAATTCATGGCCAAGGAATTTTCTTTATCCCAATCAGCATATCGGGGATCTGTGACGGAAGGAACAACAATTGTCCCATCTATGTAGCCCATTTTCCTTTACTTTTTAGGAAGAGAGTGGCGGAGTGGGACCATGAAAGAAAATTTTGGCCATCAAATGAGGAGGTAGTGATTTGCAGGTTGGGGTTTTCATTGGAGACAACAATCTGTCTCTCCATCAGTGGCTGAGAAGTGACTCAGGTTTCTGTAGACTCATCTATAGCAACAAAAAACAACCCAACAATGATGATCCAAAGGTAGAAACAAATTAAAAATAGGACTCACAGAATTCGTGTGTCATAGCGAGGAAAGAAATCAACGATGATCCATAAAGGGACGAGGCTACCGGCACTACTGATGATGGGTTGATGTAGATCTCGCGAATTACAGTAGGAGGCCTGTAGAGGCCTTAGGTGGATGGTGCGCCGAGTAGATGGCGCTGGGTAATGGTGTCCTAAATAGTGGTGGCGCGCTGGTGGTGGCGCACACTGGACTGTGGTGGCACGCTAGTGGTGGCGCACACTGGACTGTGGTGGTGCGCTGGTGGTGGTGCGCTGGTGATGGAGATGGTAGTGGATGGATGAGTGGATGGGCGACGAAGGCTGGGTGAAGGCGCTGTTGGAGGCGGCAGAACTGAGAAAGGTAGAGGGTCGTGGCGCGATGGAGGGATGCGCGAATGCTGCAGAGGAGGGCGTCGCCGGTTGCAGAGATGGCGACCGGAGGTGCTGCGACGCTGGAGATGTGGCTGGGAAGGGATGGCGACGGTGGCGTAAGGGGATAGAGGGGCGGCGATGGATTGTATGAAGATGACTTCTTTAGCTAGAAAGGGATGGCGACGGTGGTGTTTAGGGTGGCGGCTGCTGCTTTAGCTGTAGGGTTTCCGTACAGATTGAGGAAGGAAAAAAACGAGAAAAAGAATAGAAACAAAAAGTTGACCCTAATTAGGGTGCTCTGATACCATGTTAACTTTCTAACTTGTATGAATTTTGATAGAGACTAAAGCTCAATATATAATACACTCCATGCCATTGTTTAGGAAACTAAATAATGTGTAATAAGATAGAATAGGAAAGAAATAAATAGGAAATAAAAAATGGTCAACATGACCATAATAAAGAAGATATGAAATAAATGTGATTGGTCAATATGACCTTAATAATATAAAAGAAATGTGATTGCCAATAAATAAAATGCGATTGCCAACATAAACAACTCCCAAGACTCAAATAATATAAATAACTTGCGCTGTTTGACGAAAATATTAGTTCAAAAGACATCACTGTCAAGGGGCATATCAATTGTTTTCTCAACTGTACTTACAAAAGAAATTGTGCTTCCAACAAATACAAAATGGCAAGACCACAAAACCCTAGCAAATCCACGGTGTCCTGCTCATTTTAGACCCATCTTAGCCTCTTGAAAGGGGATAGAGTTGTGATAAGAATTTTGGGTATCTGCAGCTTTTGACCAATTTGCAGTTCCTCAAAAAAATCCATAAAAAATGAGATGTATGTATGAATATTTTTGAATTAAAAACTACCTTGAATCTTCTCATTGTCTGCAGGTCCGGTGAATGTCCTGCAAAATAAAATAGAAAGTGAGAATGGAACAATAAGAAGCAAAAATACAATTCCGTGGAATGGTACAGATCTCTTATGGACCGCCACATATTTCTTATGGCCACAGATTTCTTATAACCGCCGTAATAGAGTTATTCTTATGGACCACCACAATTTTAATCATATGGTACAGATCCTCAGGAATTTCAGGAGCAAGGCACTATCCAAACAAAAAAAAATCAGAAATAAAAAATAGCTTATCTACATATTCGGGCGAACCAAGAAAAGATTTGAAATGCTACCGTGAGCCTTGAGGATACGAAGGATCTTGTTTCCTGTGACGCTCTTGACCTGTGCAATTTCGTGAGAGTCGCGAAGAATTACGCCGGTCTGTGGCTGTGTCATGCCTTTCTTTGCGAACTTGCTGATGTTCTATTCCACCTACAAATCAATATAACATCACACGATAGGCATACACATACATTTAGATAGAGGGAGAGATGGGGGGCGAGGGATTTCCACTGACATCTTGGGATGAGATCTTGAGCCGGAGATCTCTTGTAAGTAAGAGCCGAAGCGGAGATACCCTTCATGGAAGTACTTTGAAACCACATGATTAATTATCCACAGGTCGTTTTGTCGCAGGTCGGAGGTCGGAGGTCATTTCACTCATCGTACCTCTTTCTTTCGTGTGTCGTTGCATCGTACCTTATTGTTTCATCATTGGTATTGCCGGAATCATCATTATGTTGTGCCGTTGTACCTCGTCGGCGTCAGTGCATCGTACCCAGTTCTGTTGTTCCGGCATCACTGTCGGTGTCGTTGCTCTTCCCTCACTCTTCCACTGTGAACGATGTAAGTGAAAACAACAATCTGGGCATAAAGCTTTGTTGGGTAAAGAATGGTTTATTGGGTAAAGCAAGCATGCATACGGTATGTGTGTTGGGTGTATATGATGGATATGAAGAGATTCCTCCAGCGAAGAGATTCCTCCAACGAAGAGATTCCTCCGGCGAGAACCGGACTGCCGTGAGAGAGAGAGAGAGAGAGAGAGGCGGTGGGAGAAACACAATCCGCATGAGAGAGAGACTGTTGTGCGTGAGATGAGTGAAATGTGTGTGAACAAACTCAATCCGTGTGAAATTTTAATCTAACTGTTGAACAGAAAGCAAACACAGATCCAACGGTTGTAAAGTCGCATATGAAATGACGTGATGGCAGAATGTGTAGTGATATACGGGATGTTAAGGGTTTTGATCCCATCCGTCCATTTCAATGCCCAAATGTGATCCAAGGGCTCAAAATATATACCAAAATATGGGGCCCGCGGACCTTTGTAATTTGTATAATAGATATCATGTTATTTTTCATCTCCTATTATTAGAGCGTTAAATATTGACTTTATTTGACTGTGTAATTATTTTATTCGTTTTTTTTTTGGTATTTATTGTTTATAAAAAATTTAAAAAATATTCTTCACTTACTATATCTTGTTATTTTTTCATCTCCTAAATATATTTTATCTAATGGATGTCAATGTACATCACTAGCCCGTCATATTTTTAAAAAAGAAGGAACTATTCTGATTGTCTTTTAAAATGTGCATGTTACTTGCCCTTTCTTCTTAATTGTTTCCTTTTCTTTTTCTATGGGAG
>NMUG010012137.1:0-10444 GCA_002855965.1 Monotropa hypopitys
AAAAAACAAAAGGCTAGCGTCCTACCGCTTCTACCGCAAAACCAAACTTCTAAACCGTGAAATTATTCTTAACTCCGACATTTCCCTGTGGACCGATCTCGGACTTATCCACTTTACTAGTTAGAGTGTTATTTCCTTGTTTATAAATTTCTAATGTCTAACTAAGGGTTTTTCCGTTAATCAACGACCGAGAAAATCCTATTAGCATTTTGGCGCCATTGCCGGGGAATCGTAGTTGAATTGAATTTTTGCTAGTCTAGAAGTTTTCTTTTGTGTCACCGTATATTTTCACTTTTATTTTGCTTCTTCTTATTTTTTTTATATTAAACATAAAAAAATTAGTAGTCGTTCTTGATCATGGCTTCCGGTAACCCTTGGGAAACCATGAATCAACAACATTGGGAGTCCTACCCTCCATTCCCGGATCCTTCTAGTCAAGAGTGACATGACCACTCGAACTTTTATCGGGAATGTGAGCCTTACTTTGAACCACCACCACCCTTTCCTTATCAAAATAAAACGGCTCCAAACCAATTTTATCATCCGGAGCCAATTTCACAAGCCCCAGAGCAATGGTCCCAAGAGGACCCTTATGCATACCAATCACGGATTTCAGACACTTTGGAGAATGCCTTGCAAACATTCCTCCAAGGTTGCAACACGCATTTGGTTCCCGACAATATTGTGGTGGCTCCTCCCGAGTCTTATTATGCGGAGCCACCCATGGATTATCTTGACCATTGTCCTCCGGAGAACACTTATCCCCAACCAGCGCACCCATCCTTTTTTGAGGACACTTTGCAATATTTTCTTGAAAGTTGCAACAACATCACAGCCTTTAATTCTTCATGTCAAGTGGACTTTGATGTCCCACTTTTTGAGCCGACTATTCCCACCCACCCCTTGAAGGAGGCATGTCTTACCTCCGAGGAGATTTATTTTCTTGAAAATCCGGATATGGGTATCTCTTATTCCACCTTGATGGTCGAAGCCATGATGGGGTTGCTCCCCGAACCAAAAAATGACACTTCTCTCACTTCTCCTGAACCAAAATTGTTGAGTTGCAACTATGATTCGAGTGATGAGGAGCTTGAGGCGGACTTTCGGCGTGGTGAGAGTGTGAATGTTGTTAGCACATTGGCCATTGAGCCCGACATGTCTAGTATTTCCCAAAAGCCTATTGAGTGTGCATTTGTTGCACCTATTTCGAGACATCTCTTGGGGAGTCCTTCTTTTCGGCCAAGTCTTTATCATAGGTTGCACAAGTGTCCACCATTTTTTGTGCATCTCTTCTACCACCACCTTCTACACTTACCTTAGGAACGATTGATTTTCCTGGCGTTGACCGACTCCTTACGAGTCATGCTTCATGTCCCACCTCTTGTGTCAACGCCTTGAAAGACAATGCCATCCGTAGTGGTAGGATGGTTGGTGACTTGTTCTTGACGCGCCACCAAGCCCCCTTATACTCCAAATATTTATTCATATGGCTTGGACCACGTACTACGGCCCCCAAGGAGGCCATTATGGAAATGCAATTATCCAATTTGGAGGGTCGTTATCTCCGTTGTTACCGCCTCTTAAAGTCATAGTTCTTTTTTTTCTATTATCCTTTATTTTCTACCCTTTTCTTTTGTTTCTTGCACTTTATTTCTTTTGAATATAAAAAAAAAACAATCGAAATAACGTCTACGAGACAATAAATCCTTGGAGGTTGAGATACCTCTAGTGTTTGACGTGCTCGAATGGCTATGGACGGTCCGGTATAGCCGCCCGTTATTCTAGCCTTAGTAGTGTATTATCTGGGATTACCCCAACAGAGTAGGGATGGAAGCGAAAGCCAATTGGGATGTCTCTCCAAAAAGTGAGAGGCATTACCTGTTGAGTAGCGACCTACCCCGAAATTCCGAGAGATTTCCTTCTCTAGTACACTACTAAGTGAGAATAGAGGGGAGAAAAGTACTACTCGTGTAGAGTCGCGTGATAACTCACCTTTCTTTTATTTTTGCATCGGTGCTGCACGATTGGCTTCTATTAGCAAGCAAAATTTTGGTTATAGTTTGTTTTTGGCTTGTTAGTCTTGCTGGGTTCTTTGTGTCCATCTTGGAGCTTTGCGGGCATTGCCATCGGCGACTTGAGGTAATGATTGGTTAGGGTGGTTGCACCACTCCGGAGGTACAATGATCTTTCCCTTTTTATTGTCTTATGCACTGAGGACATTGCACATTTTAAGTTGGGGGGGAGTGGCGCATGTTTCCATGCTTGTACCTTATTTATGCTTATTTTTTATTGTTAGTCCCATTTTAGAGTCTAAATTTTTTTTCAAAATTTGATTCCGACGGTCTAGTATAGCCGCCTGCTTCTATTTTCTCTTTTGAGGCAGGAAAAAAAAGTATATCTCGCATTGTCCATGTGACAGACTAGGTTAGTTAGGGTAGTGTAAATAGTGGATTGCTTTATACATGGATTTTGGGATTTGCAAGTTTAACTTTTTAACATGAGTAGGAACTTGTTGAGCCTTGAGTAGACTTGTAGGTGGCATCTTAGTTCATTGTGATAGTTTGTTGAAAAAAAAATTGTTTTGGCATCTATTTTAAACCTCTTTGGACTTCACGAAAAACATAGGCTAATGTCGCTTGTGAGTCCCTCCTCGGTTGTCTTGAAGGTTAGTTTAGTGGAGACTTACGCCCATGTGAGCTTTGTGCCTTATCTTCTTTGGAGTGGTGTCAAATGAACTCTATGTTATCACGAACACAAAAATACTTGTTGTCGATCTCATTATCTTTCGTTTTAGCATTGGGAATTCACTATCATTTCTTTTGGGTTGGCATGCAAGGTTGTTGTTGGTTGTAGGAGAGGATTTTAGGTATTCTTTGATTTTTGTGCCGGTTCGTTCCTTCTTGTATATTTCCCCTTGTTAGCCCACTTGAGCCCCTTTACATGAACCATTTTCTTGTTCAGCCATAAAATTCCATACTTTGCTTTGAGAATGGTAAAAATCACGTTTTAGATGTATTTGGGAGTCATAAGGTGGCTTATGTTTATACTTCATTGTGGTGTACGAAACCCTTAGAAAAATCATGAAATTTCCACAAGTTGGAAAATCAAATAAGTTGGGAGGAGTCACCTAATCATTTGTAAAGAAGAAACACATTGTTCTTAATTGTTGTGGAATGTGTTGGAGGTTGAGGAAAAATTGAAAAATTGAATACGGTGTAGTTAAAAAGTAACGATTTGGAGGTGTAGATTGGTTGACGAGGGCCACATTTATTGATTTGTCCTCTTATCATTTGTTTATGTCTATTCTCAAGCTCCAAAGTTAACCCTTAGCCCGATACGTGTCCGATACGTGTCCGATACGTGTCCGATACGTATCCGATACATTCCCTTACCTTAAGTTATAACCGGGAAGTCTTATTTGATCCTATAGGCCGGCAATCATTTGTGGCATGTCGACTTAGACACAATATTCCCTTTGCTATGCATATTCTAGTCATGAGATCATATCCACTTATAGAGCTTTCCTTTCGTGTCACAATGTGCGAGATGTTTTATTTTTTTACATATTTATATCTTCCGCCCGCACATATGAGAGTTTGAGTATGCACCCATGTTTCAAGAGTTTTATTTTGTTGAGTGCATGACACGATGTGATTTGAAGTCGAGACTCGGTCCGGATAGACTTTTGGGCTGTGTCTCACTTGCGACAAAAGGCATTGCACACACACGTTAAATTTTAGTGCCATGACTTGTTTTTACACTCGCTAGCATTGTGAACTTAGTTTGCCCGCATTTCTTTTTAAGGATCCATTTCCTTTTTCATGTCTTGAGTTTACTTGCATATTTTGGCATGCCATGTTTAAGCAATTTACTGCGTTTTATGGGTTATCGTTGCTGAAAACCCTCACGAGACCTTACTCGTCCTACCGGGGCAGCCCGGGGGTTTAAAGGACATATCCATTTCATTATTTGTTGTTAGTTAAGATCGAGTCATAGTGTGAGTTTGCTCGGGACTAGAAAACGATAAGTTGAGGGGTGTGATTGGCCCACAATATTGTAGTTTGTGTGTGTCAATTCCATTCCTTTTAGTTAGTTTTCGTTCTTAGTTGTTTGCTATTTAGTTATGTTTTTGTACATATGCATTTAATCTTGTTTTTTTGTTTTTGGTGTTTTGTACAGGTTGTTTAGCATTTCCCGGACGAGTCCGGAAGTCCCCGAGACCAACCAGAGCCATGAGGTGAAGTCAAGAGCAACATGGCGTCAGTAAAACGGGCATAACTTGAGTTGTGCAACTCCGATTGTCTATTGTAATATACCGTCGGAAAGCTCTCGAGGAGACGGATGTTATAAAAAAGAGAAAATTCCCAGTGGGTACCGGTCCCACGTACTTTCGTGGACCGGTCCTTCCATGATGATTTTGTCCAGATTTGAGCAGAAGGTTTTTGGAGCAGCGGGTACCGGTCCCCCGTACCATTGGGGACCGGTCCCTCCTGGGAAAATCTGTGTTTTTGCTTCATTAATGGTATTTTTGTAATTATTTGGTGGGGGGAGTATATATACTTTGTATATTTCGATTTTTAGGAATTGTGTAATGTTTTGTATGAGTTTTAGGTTAGGTTTTGAGGGGAGAGCCTCCCTCAGAACCACCTTTGCTCCAGCTCCTCTCTCTCCTCAGGCGATTTCCGGCCACTGTGTTGTGCACCTCCGGCCACCATGTAACCAGCTTTCCACCGTGCTTTTTCCAGCCTCTCATCCACCTTCTTCTTCCCAGGTGACCAATCGATCTCCCTCTTTTCATGAATACACTTTATTTCTTGTTTTTCAGTCGTTTTTGTGACTTTTCGGGGTTGGGGTTCATCTCGTCAGCCATTGTTGTGGCCTAGAAGCTTCCTGCAAGTTTCTGGACTGCAAGGTTGAAGATGAACGCTCAACCTGCTCCTGACCGAGCCGGAATGGCCTTGGCTATTGGTTGGAGGCCAAGCTAATGGTTTACCTGTGCTTAACCGCATAGGTCGATACCGGACCGACTAACGGTGCCCTCTTGTTTACGTTCTTTTCAGATCCAACTATGGCGACGAAGAGACGGTCCGAGAAGTTCAAGCAGTACCTAGACACTCCAAAAGAGCTCCGTCATTTTAGAGAGGAATATGAGATTCTGGCCGACGTGAATATAGTGCTAGCCTCGGTCGGCTTCAAGGACCAGGGACCGAACCACATTCCTCTGCCCGTTATTGCCGTGGTTGAGGGGGGAGTCCGGTTCCCCTTTCATCACATGCTCACCCGCTTCTTCGGCGAGCTTCGCCTCATGCCGTTCCAAGTGACGGTAAATGTTTTCAGAATCTTGATGGGGGTGGCAAGGCTGAACGAGACCCTCCCGCTGTCGGACCGACTTTCCTCCAGGGACATCTTCGGCTGTTATTTTGTCGGCTTCAATAAGAAGTCCAGAAAATACTACCTGGGCAGGAGACCTAGCCAGTCCGGCTTGTTTACCGACTTACCAGACTCCAACAAATACGCCGAGGACGAGATGATCGTCTCCGGCAATTTCTTCGTCCCACTCAACCGTGGTATAGACCATGTGTTTACCATACCGTTCCGAGAGGGTGTCCCCGGTAAGCTCTGTCACTTTGATTTTAGTTTCTTCTTGTATTCTAATTTTCTGACTGTTCTTCTTTTATGCAGACCTTGGGGTCCTCGGCAACTTGAAAGCCCAGGCCGACGCCGACAAAGTTAAGAAGTTTTCTGAGCTCGTCGAGGCACGACGTTCGACATCGACACTGCTGGAGTATTCGCCCACGTATACCCATACTCTCCGGCCCCGACCAACCCAAGCCGAGGCATCTCCCGGGGACATAGCCGAGCCTTCCACCGCACAGCAGACTGAAGTGGAGATGGGTCCGAAACGAGTGATTGAACTTGATGCTGAATTCATGGCTGATGAGCCCGAGGATGCTGAGCCCCTAGTCTCTATTCTGAAGGAGGCACCAGATGGCCTCCGAGCAGATGATATCCTGGCCGGGCTAGGAAGGACTCGGCATCAGAAGAGGGCCCATCCATCTGAGGACGCGCCGGCTACCGAGCACTCTTCAGCTACTGCCGAGAAGGCTGCCATTCCTGACCTTGCGACCGACGAGACGGTGGGGTCTTCTCGGAGGGAGGTGCAGTTGTGGGAACCGAAGCTCTCTTTTGAGGGTGTTGCTGCCGAAGTGGGTGACACGCTTGCGGACCACCCCGGCATGGCGATGGCGCTGCTTCAGGCCTTCACCCTACCAAAGGAGATGGAGAATCTTCCAAAAGGCCCCCGGACCTACTTCCGGATGATGATGTACTACGGCGCCAAGGTAAGCACTTGACTACTTTTTCATTTGGTCTTTTGCTTTGGTGTAGTTTCAATAACTTGATTCTTTGCAGATGATGGCTGCCGGCGCCGGAGTGGACCGACACATTCTTGATGTCCAGGCTGCTCGCCAGGTGGCGTAGAAGGAGGCCGAGGAGGGCCAGAAGTAGGTAGCCGATGCAAAGAGCTCTATGGTTGAGCTTAAAAATAAGGCTACGGCTCTAGAGACGACGGTCGAGATCAACGTGGCCGAGATGAGCGCCAGAGCTTCTCGGATCGCCGATCTTGAAGCCGAGAATCTCCGCCTGAAAGATCAGTGCAACCAGGCGGCTGCTGAGGCCGACGCGGAGTACAGTCGTGGCTTTGATGAGGCCGCGAACCAGTGCCGTGATCAATTGGGTCGGCTCAAGGAGAGGCTCTTTCAGAAGGGCTGGGTCTACGCTAAGGTCTCCTTGGGGCCCGAGGATAATGCTTCCGGTGTGGGGGACATCCCCCTCATGAAGGACTCCAAGGCTGGAGCTTGACTTCGGTCTGACCCGCTGGTCCCTCGTGTTGTTGTTGCCGACCCTCCCGAGCCGACTGCCTAATTTCTTTTTCAGTATTGCTTTTCTTTTGATGTATTTTGCCTTTTGGGGACCGAGCCGACCTGTTGCCGGTTCCTTTTCTTTAATCAATGAATTTTGCAACTTTTGCTTCACGTTTCTTGTCTGTACGACTGTCTTTTTATGTTGTGCTCCCTATTTCCCCCAACCGAGGAAAAGGTTTGGGTTTACCAAGGCTTTTACCTCGGTTCGGCAGTACACTATGGTTTGCAATTTCTAGGTCGTTTCAGCACTTGCCTGAGTGACACTTGTACATTTTTTAGATAAATGCTAACTTGAGTAGGTTCCTCGGCAAAGCCGCCGATGAGCTGCATGCATGTTTTGTAGATAAACGGCAACTGTGAGCTGCATCAGTGGTGTTGCGCCGAAGAGCTGTAAGCTTCCTCGGAAAAACCACCGAGGAGCTGCATGCATGTTTTGTAGATAAATGGAAACTATGAGCCGCTTCAACAGTATAGCGCCGAAGAGCTGTAAGTTTACTCGGCAAAGCCACCGAGGAGCTGCATGCACATTTTGTAGATAAACGGCAACTGTAAGCTGCTTCGGTGGTATAGCACCGAAGAAAGTGATGAAGAATTAAAACGCATTTTTGAGAAATTATCTTCATTGATTGAGGACCGTAGGCCAGATTACATATCGGTCAATGATAGTACAGCCTCAAATTTGTAGCGTTCCACAGCCTCGGTATTGGAGTGCCGTCCAGCTCTTCAAGTCGGTAAGCCCCGATCCCTGCATGGCCGACCACTCTGTATGGCCCCTCCCAGTTTGGGCCGAGGTTGCCATCTGAGCTCTTTTTCTTATTTCCCACGACTTTCCTTAGAACGAGATCATCAATTTTGAAGGCCCTGGGCCAAACCATCAGTGCAAAGTTTCTAGCCACTCCCTGCTGATAGGAGGCTAGTCTGATCCTAGCCGAATCCCTTCGCTCCTCAGTCAGGTCTAGATCCTTCTCAATCGTTGCACTGTTTGTTGGCTCATCGAAGGCTTCAGTTCTGATGGTTGGCAATCCAGCTTCTAGTGGAATGATCGCCTCCATGCTGAAGGCTAGTGAGAATGGGGTTTGCTCTGTAGAGCACCGAGGGGCTGTTCGGTAGGCCCAAAGAACACTAGGAAGCTCTTTGGCCCACCCTCCCTTTGTTTCCTGGAGTCTTCTTTTGATGCCACTGCCGATGGTTTTGTTGGAAGCTTCGGCCTGACCGTTGCCTTGCGAGTAGTGGGGGGTGGAGTTGTAGAACTTGATTCTATGCTCGGCACAGAAGTTGGTAAAGAGGTCCCCCACAAACTGAGTGCCATTGTCTAAGATAAAGGCATAGGGGATGCCGAAGCGAGAGACAATGTTTTTCCAGACAAACCTTTTCACATCCTTGTCTTCAATGGTGACCAACGGCTCGGCTTCTACCCACTTAGAGAAGTAGTCCGTTACCGTGATCAAGAATTTGAACCCTCCTGGTGCCGTGGGGAGTTTGCCAACGATGTCAAAGTCCCACTGAGCAAAAGGCCATGGACTCGTCAACGGTGTAAGCTCCTCGACAAGTTGTCTGATGATTGGGGAGAATCGTTGGTAGGAGTCGCACTTCTTCACAATCTGCTCCCCGTCTTCCATCATCTTAGGCCACCAGTATCCTTGGGAGATAGCTCGGTGTGCAATTGATCTTCCCCTAGTGTGTGCTCCGCAGCTGCCGGCACGGAGCTCCTGTAGCACTCCTTCCACCAATGTTGGATGCACACAGAGGAGATATGGTCCAGAGAATGACCGTCTGTACAGCTTCTCCTGAGGGCCGAGCCAAAACCGGGCCGACTTGTGGACAATTCGATGGGCTTCCCTCTTGTCTTCTGGTAGCGTGCCGTCCTTTAGAAACAAGATGATGGGGTCCATCCATGTCACAGTCCGGAAATTTTAGTTATTTTCCCCTCCGTTTCAAAAAATAAGAATAATAATAATTAAATCTTTTTCGGGATTTAATTTTATCGTCGTTCTGTTCCCTACGGTTCAGATTTTATTTTACCGGTCCTGTTTGAGTGAGGCAAGTCTTGGGTTGTGAGGTTTTGTGTTTGGAGTGCGGGAAGCTGTTGTGGCAGAATTCGGGTCGCGTTTGGATTCTCGGGGATTATTCGATGTTCGTTGGGCATGTAAATCCTTTTTGAATTTATGTTTTAATTAAATAATTAAAATAAAACAAAAAAAAGAGGTTTGTACCAAAAAGGGATCGGGACCCCAGCCCCCCCTTCTTCCCCGATTACCCTCCCCTGGTGCTAAACCCTACGAGGTTCTCCCTTCCCCGCCGCAACACCTTCTCTCCCCCTCTCCTCCCTCTCGGCCGCGTCTCCTCCTCCCTCTCCCTCATCTACGGCGAACCCCTCTCCTCCTCCATCTCTCGGCACCATTCCCCCCTCATCTCCCGAGCTCTCCCCTCTTCCCATGGCCGACTGCCCTCTCCCTCTTCCTCTCACCCTCACACGACTCTCTCTCTCTCTCTCTCTCGGTTCTCTCTCTCTCGGTTCTCTGTCTCTCTCTCGGTCCTCTCCCCTCTCCCTCAGCCTCATTCTCTTCTCCCTTTATCACCGAGCACATGCACCAGCCATGCATGGTGGTGGCGGCGGCGACATGGGTGTGGTGAGGAAGGTGGTAACGGCAGGTGGGTTCGCGTGGGGATGAGAGAGCGGCGATGGTGCGCTACGGTTCGCGCGCGGAGGAATGGAAGATGAAACTGGTTCGGGTAGCGGTGTGCGCAATAGCGGAGGTGTTGAGGTTCAGCCAATGTATACTTTCCTTGGCGATCGGTTGGCGGCGGGCGTTGGCGAGGTGCAGTAAAGGATGGGCGAGCGGCGACGCGCGACGATTGCAGCTTCGCGTCAGTGGGTAAGCCTTCGTTTATCTCTTTTCAGTGATTCTGAATCAATTGTCATCGATTGTAACTGTTTGTCAGATTCTAGGCGTCAGTCCAAGCGAGCGACGGAAATCAGTGGCGCGCGACTATCAGGGCCTCGCGTCGGCAGGTATATCTCGTTCACTATTTAATTGTCGATAAGTCGCAATCGGTAATTTATATTTGTAGGAGGTGTGAAATTAGATTCTTGCTGTTGTTGTTGTTGGCGCCTTAGTGCGGTTCTCCTATTTTGGGCAGGTTGTTGTCGAAATTTCTAACAAATCCCTTACCGGCGATTGTCTTAGAAACTCCAATTGAGGTAGAGTTCTTCTATCCCTCTCGTTTATAGTATCGGTATTCTTTCCTCTCCCTCACGTTATAATTAAATTTGTCGGTTTTCAAGTGTTCACAAAATTAAAGTTCTTGAGTCTTCGTTCGCATTAATTTATTTGTTATGGGTATCATTTAGAGTCTCAACGTACCCCCTCTTGGTTGTTGGTCGTTCGATTTCTAAATTGATTGCGAAAAGCCCCAATTTTTATAAAGAGTGTGTCGTCGTCGTTTTATTAAATCAAATTGGGGAGATTGACTTGTTTGGACACTCTTGGGTGGTTTGTGGTGTAAAACGGTGTTTCGAC
>NMUG010012138.1:0-10443 GCA_002855965.1 Monotropa hypopitys
CTTTCTCTTCTACCTATTCTATGGTTTGAACTATGGTTTGATATTTCCGCATTCACTCTCGGATTTTCGGTAAACTTGTAATGTGATGTGGTTGGTTTGTAGACTTTTGTTTAATGATAGTGATCCATGCTTGTGTCCCCATTTGTAAACAAATAGTATTTTAATGTTATTCAAAAAAAAAATGGTTTGAAAATCCGGGGCGTGACACACCGGCTATAACCGACACCCCACATCCGGAGGGTTAGCAACCGAAGGCCCCCATTCGGCAGAAACCGGCTACCACAGTACCTTTTATTTTGGCTTTGGTAAAAGTTGTAATATGTCAATGTAATACTTTGTGGTTTGGATGTAAGGAAGACTTTTTGATGTAAACCTTGTTTGTTGGGAATTTGGTTTAGAGTAGTTTTATTGAGATGTTTTGTTGAGGAGTTATGACATTATTAGTTGAATGCTTGGTTAGTATTTTCTGTATTTTACGTTGCCGTGTTCGCTAAATAATATATTTGTTATAAGCGGAATGAGTTATGACATCAAACATCTAAAGAAATGACTGATGTAGCCAAAAATTAAAACTTCTGCAAAGTTGACGTCCACATCAAAGCAGCAAGACTGCTCAGATCAACTATTCTACTCGACATGATGCCATAGCATCCTAGCTAAAAGTCGTGAGACTACCCAGCTCAACTATTGCTCAGTTCAACTCTCCTACGAGACATGTTGCCACGACATTCCAGCTAAAAGCAACAAGACTGCTCAGCTCAACTGTACTATGGGACTCAATGCTAGGGCATCCCAGCTAAAAGCAGTAAGACTACTCAGCTCAACTGTCCTACGGGGCATGATGCCACGACATCCCAACTAAAAGCACCAGGACTACTTAGCTCAACTGTCCTATGGGACATGTTGCCATGGCATCCCAGCCAAAGCAACAAGATTGCTCAGCTCAATTGTCCTATGGAACATGATGTCACAGCATCCCAGCCAAAGCAGCAAGACTACTCAGCTCAACTATCCTACGGAACATGATACTGCGACATCCTAGCCAAAGTAGCAAGACTGTTCAGATAAACTATCCTATGGGACTCGATGCTACGACATCCAAACCAACCGTGATGCAACTGGTTGGTACAAGTCTTACAAAGATAAGAAGACTGACATTACAACTAAGGCAACCTCATACCTAACCCAAGCAAAAGTGAAATGCTATGCCAGTTTTATCCCTTCACTTGGGGGAGAAAGAGGTAAACTACAATCTCGTGCTACATCCAATAAGTATGAGAAGAAAATAGTACAAAACAACTAAGTCTTTACAAAGTATGAAGGAAAGAGCAATGACAAATTCTGTT
Organism: Monotropa hypopitys; assembly: GCA_002855965.1. Taxonomy (NCBI): domain Eukaryota; kingdom Viridiplantae; phylum Streptophyta; class Magnoliopsida; order Ericales; family Ericaceae; genus Monotropa; species Monotropa hypopitys. Next base: position 1,347 of record NMUG010012138.1, read on the forward strand.
AAAAAATAAAAAAGACAAGTTCTTAAGTAAATATTCAACAAGTTCTTAAGTAAATATTCAAGTCCCTCCTCAGCAGTTATCCCTCTGAAGTAGGAACAACTTCAGCATGAGCCTCATCGTCCTCTGAGACAGGAATACCCTCAATATCGATCTCAGTTGTGGTCTGTACAACCTCCTCTTCAATGAGGTCTATATCAACAGGATTCTCTGACGTCCCATTCTCGGAGCTAGAGTCCTTTATAATTGCGCTAAGATCGTCCGACGATGGATGGAAAATAGAGAAGTCAATTTCTGGATAGTGAGTCGAGCAAACTGTCTTGAAGGACTTGAAGCCCTGAGAAAAATAGCGAGTCGTCATCTACTTGTACCCATCGGACTTTACCATAACAGTGGCTATCTCTAAATTTATGTCCTCCATCTCTTGAAGAAATTCTTCGTACTCTTTATACTCGGCAATAACCTATCCTCGAGAAAATTTATTGAGCTCAGATTTTTGGGCCTCAAGAACAGCAATCTGGTCCTCTCATTTTTAGCTGAACCTTAGTAAACTTCTTATGCTCCTCCAGCTCGACTTTCACCTTCTCCAGTTCAAGGGAAGCCTATTGATGATTTTCCATGGCCACATCTTGGGCCTTGGATACTTCTTCAAAGACTTTTTCAACATTTTCTCTAGAGCGCCGAGCAGAGGAAGCTTCTATTGACAAGTTCAGATTGTCCATGACCAGGCCTTTGTTGGTGATCTCCAGCATATCCTTTTTATTGGACAACAGAGTGACCTGCTTTCTGAGGAACTCCATATTAATTGTAGCCTGGGAAAAACAAAATCAGATAAGAAAAGTGTAAAAAGAATAACGAATAGTAGCTTGATGTTACCATATACTTTCCCGAGGTCGAACAGGCCTCCTCGGTACACGTCCACTGGGTCGGTTAGCGATAACCCTCTGATGTCATGGGGGTTGAGAGAAGTGCCACATTTTTTGTAAAACCACGTCTAAGTCCATCAATCTCGATGTGCCATCGTTATGCCTACTCACAGGGACTTCCTTTTCAACGATTTCAGATGGAGGAGGACCAGTTTGAGGAGCCTCTGACCGAACTATTCCTACTATATGTTTCTTCCCAACAGACTTGTCAAAAGAGGACATGGTATCAAGGTCTTCCCCTTAGGAGGAAACCCACCATCCGTGATCAAAACACATTTCTTTGCCTTACCGGGAATTTGCATGCTTATGTGCGCGACAATGTCCTCTTCCTCAGTCCTCTTCCTTTTATTAGGATGTGCTGGGCCCTTGGGGGACACATGAGCATTCTTTGGTTATTTTGACATCTCGCAAGCTTGAAGAAAGCCCAATGCATTGAAGACAATGAAGAATTCATACCTTTTACAAAGCAAGGGCCTTATTTTTTACCTCAGGGCCGAGCAGATGAGCAACTAAGGACTCCGATGTGACGAGGAGGGGGAATTTATGTATGGGGTGGCTACGAGTTTTAGAGACCTCATCTCTCCTTTTCTTAGAAATATTTGTGCTCTCGACATAAAAATAGATAGAGAATGATTAAAAGAGCATGCTGCTACAGGAAAGAACTCAACTGAACATAGTGATCACTATCAGAGGAGGGTAAGCCACAGTGTCCACAAATATGGAAGCTTTTATTTTCCTCCCAAGGATCAAATTCCCAATCTGGGCTGCTGACAAAGAAGAACTTGTCCTTCAATGATTTGTTCGATGATAGAAATTTTTGACGAGATCTTCTCCCTTATCTAGGTTAGAGAAGTACCACCATCCTTGGGCGATGGGGATTTCTTTCAGATTATATAGATAAAAAACCTTAAGAGATATAGAGGATTTTTCCTCCAAAGAAGCGCTCCATAACACGGCGCACCCACTCAATTCTCCAAGCGTTAGAAGTGAGTTGAGAAGGAGAAAGCCAGAAATGCACCTAAGGGGAATGGGTATGCGTAAAACCCCCCTTCTAGGCCCCCCACATATATGCCAGCATCACCCAGAATGATGGAGTAGGCCCTATTGCCTTCTCGGGGTAACCTAAGGGAGACACGACTAAGGATCTAATATTTTTCTTAATTACTTCCAAATCAAAAGTGGACAAGGAGGACTCATAGTCCCACACGTCAAACTCGTCTTCTGGAAGGGGGTTTCTTAGAGGACGAACCACTGTCGGTCCCTTACTTAAAACCATCAACCTTGTGGCTTCATGACCGATTATGGGGATAGTTTCGACGCCCGTTTCAACATACTCTTTGACTATAGCAGGAGGAGAGGCGACGGGTCTACTGGAACTAGCCATGAAGATTGTTGAATGACCTAATCGATGATGAGAAATACGAGCGAGAAGGCAATGATAGGGATACGTACTTAGACGAATCCTTGATGCACTAATCCGAGGGCAAATGAAAGATGAAGAAGGGATAGAGAGACTGAGACCAGGGTAACTGAAGGAAGTGATGAGAACTGAAGCAAGACAACGATTGATCAGAGTTGTTTCTTTTAAAAGAAGAAAATCAATGGTCATGATTGGAGATGAAACATTAAACGATGCACCAAAACCCTCTACACTTGACAAGTCAAAAGAAGCATTAAATGTACACGATCCCCAAGAAAATATAACCGTCATCCGAGAAAGTCCAAGTGTTCCTAAGCTCCTGATCTGAACAAGAGCTTAGAAACAAGGGAGAAGCTGATAAGGAAATGAGCACATCAGATCAACAATGACTGGTCCGAGCAAATAGCTCAGCAACAAACAGACCGTCTCACAAAAGAGCTAGGCCATGTGGACATTATATGATACGACCGTCATTCGAGCGCCATAAACAATCCACGAGAAAGAGTCGATGCTCTTTCATGATCAAAGGATAATAGCAACAATCCCACAATGTTCGTTTCTAATGGTGCAACATGTGTCTACAATAAATGGACTTGTTGCAGGAGCGTCAAACAAATATGAAAATAGTGATATGCTCCTGCTGAATCCGACCTACACGGCCGAAATTAACAGAATAAATGAATTGTCATATTAAAGCAAGCAAAATTCTACAATTAGAGGTACGCAACACAATTCCAGATTTCCTCCACTCAAAGAAGAAACTGACTTGTTCGTCCGAGAAGGTTCATGAATACAACCTCACCCCCTATTCCTTGAATTGTTGTTCGTCGGAGAGGGTTCATGAATACCACCTCACCCGTTATTATTATTGCTAGCAGTTGCATACACACAGTATTTGTGCACTCTTATGGGTAATGCGGTTAAGTTTTAGGTAATTATGCAGTTAAGTTGTGTGATAGGAGTAATTTGAAGAATGAAAAATTGACCATTCAAATATGGTGCAAAAAATGTATATGGTTTTCAGAAACAAAGAATGAAAACCGCCGTACACGGGCCTATTGTCATCGCTACACATGGCAATAAAAATTGAAGAGCATGTGGCAGTGGCAACCAAAAATCGTGGAAGAAGTCACTGTTTTCGGGTTTCTGGTGATTTGTGAGTGTGACCCTGACTCCGGGTTGCTCTACTAAATGCCAATCACGCGTTGGTTCCAAGAGAAAAGAAAGAGGAGAGAGAAGAAAAGAATCCCATCAGTCCCATCAGAAGCCCCAAACCCAACTCAGGAGCCGTGTTTGACGACTCTACCACCGCCTCGAGGAAAGCTAAAAAGAAGAAACAGCTCATCACCACCGCACTCATTCACTCCCATTTCCAAACTCACACGCTCCCCCTCTGCGATTTCGTCTGGCTCTGAACTTCGTAATTAATTGACCACTTCAAGACGGCGTTGGACTGTCCACATCGATGTGGCAACGATCGAAACCTAGAACAGCGTCCAGAGGAAATTTAGGGGTTTTGAGATAATCTTGAGCTTTGATGGATTCTTCTATGGAAGGAGAATATAATTCCAGGCCGGTTATGGAAATTGAGAAGCGAAGCGGTGAAGGAATTGACTGCGAGCCGATTGATCAAAGGGAGGATTCGCAGGTCGTTGGAGTTTCACCGATGGCTACAGTTGATTCCGTTCCCTGCGGGGGCAAAGTTGTTACTACTACTGCGGTCGATACGGAGGTGAAGGCGGAAGTCAAAGTCGAGGAAGTGGAAATTGAGAACCGAAGTGGCGACGGAATTGACTGCGAGACGATTACTGAAACGGTCGACTCACAGCTCGTCGGAATTTCTCCGATGGTTACCTTTGATTTCGGTCCCGGCGGTGAGAAAGTTATTACTGCTGCGGTGGATGCGGAGGTGAAGGCGGAAGTTAAAGTCAATGAAGGGAGTGTCGCTAAGCGGAAGCGAGGACGGCAGCCGAGTGGTCTGCCTAGACCGCCGCCGTTGAAAAAGATGAAGAATGAAGACGAGGATGTTTGTTTTATATGCTTTGACGGTGGTAGCCTCGTGTTATGCGATCGCAGGTGAGTGGATTGGTTCATTTCTGGTTTAGGTACAATTTAGTTAGCACATTTTCGGAATTACGTCTAATTCAGGAGCTACTGTTTCCTACTAACTAAAGCAACGATGTACTTGTGAAAATAATAGCAGAACACTACCCTTGATTCACTGTTGATTATTGAATTTTAGGGGCTGCCCTAAGGCATACCATCCAGCTTGCATTAAGCGGGATGAGGCATTTTTTCGTTCAAAAGCTAAATGGAATTGCGGTAAGTTGGTATATTCTGTTCATAAAACTACTATTAGTGTCGTATTTGTTGGTGTTAGGTTATGCTGTCAGGTATTTCAGTAAGATTATATGTTGTTTCCCTGTTGTTTGGATTGAATTTGTTCTATTCACTTCCATGATACCGAGTTACAGCCATTAGGTACTCATTAGGTTGCCCTATTACCTGATGAGTTATAGACAACATATAAATCCTCACAAAGTGATATAGAGATTAATCAGTAATGTTCGTTTTCTTTTGTTCCTACATGCAGTATTTGTGGGTTAAGGATCTAATTTCACACTAGCACAAATGTGAAACTATTGAAAATTAACAGTCAACTGTGAATTCAATTTACCTCTCACACAATAACAAAACCGCAAACGATTGAATCGAGTTTAAAGACAGAACTACATCAAGAGCTTTACTGTTTTGATGTATGTTACAATAAAACCACAGCATGCTTTGAATAGGGTGATTGGAACTTAAGTCAGATGTGAACTACTTTGACACGTGATACACACAATTGAGGTGTTTTGACGGCTTATGGGAAGCTTTGAAGCCTAACTATAACTGTGGGAGAAGACACAAGAGGAAGCTACTGCAGCTATCAGCTTCATTTTCTCTTCTTCCACACACCCACCCAAAAAAAAAAAAAAAATCAAAGAAGAGCCCCCATCTGCCTTGTTTGTGAAGTTTGGGGTTGCTGGTATGAACCATGGGAAGCATCACATATGTCACTTTGGACATCATCGTTCTTGTTGGGCGAGTAGCTTATAGGACCATACATTACCGATCAAATCATGACAATGGCTAGCTACCATTTTTTCTTGAGGAAATTGTCACGCCCCGGATTTTCAAACCAATTTTTTTGTCAATATAAAAATACTCACCACCCAAGGTAATGAATCCATAATGGCAAACAATAACATACAGTGAATCCCAAATGGAAAGATGCTGAGATACAATAAATTGATACAAAAGCGGAAACAAAGAATTTAATTAAATAAATACAGCTTTCTTGAATACAATTCCTTCTAAATGAATGAAAACTATAAGTACTTTAAAGTGAGCATGATAACGGAAAATTCAGCTACTGACTCGAACTCCAATAAATTATGCCATCGGATCCATGCAACACAAATACCGGGGAGAGGGGTCTGAGCGATCCACGTGCTCAGTGAGAAAACCTCTAACCACTACCATGCATACATGTGGTGTGTGTGTGTGTGTGTGATAGAGTGGTCCACATGCATAACGTGTCATGAGTATTGAAAGTGAAGACACATAACATGATATAGAAAGACTGCCTTAAGGTATCCCAAATACAAACACAACTACATGCCATGATACAAACACAAGTTCTCAATGCAAGGTGAGTACCGAACATGACCGGCCTTGAGTAATATTGGGCCCTATGCAAGATTAAAATATGGGGCCCTAAATATATATTTGTTTTTGGAGATTAGTAGAAGTACATAGCTTGGTCAAAGTGGTAAGATGTTCTCTGTTTTTTCACACGGGCAGAGTTCGAAACCTGTAAGCTAAGCTTCTTTTTATGCTAATAAAACGATTTTCAAGTTTAAAAAAGCCACCAAGTTTCGAACCTGAGTCTCCGGTGAGACTAAAACACGCACACGCACAGACCAGGAGAATAGAGTTCAACTCAATGATAGTTTGGTATGATCATTATATATGATAGAATTGCGATTAATATGGGGCCCCTATTTTGGGCCAAAAATTTGGGCCTAAAGCTGCCGCACCTTGGGCTTTAGGTCAGGGCCGACCCTGATACCGAAAATAGGTCCTCAATACAAATGAGCACGGAATACAACCTCCTTCTATAAGTGCATGATCATGAATCCTACACTGGACTAAATTTCAAGAGCCAATCTCAATGTTTCCCAATAGTACAACTACACTCTTACGCATGCTAGGTTATTCTTTCAACACATGATTTCTTTTCCTTTCTTTCATGATCGAATACATTTACTCTTTCATTCTTTGGATTCAAATCAATACACTTCCGAGTACACCAATGGACGTGTTGAATACATGAAACCCTATCATTTGAATAAAAGGCATACGAGACTGAATACATGAAAGCCCGATGCTCGAATCTAATCGCAGATAGTGTTAGTATCTTATCTTTTCCTTTCAATACATTTTACCAATACACTTTAACGAAATTTGGAGATTTCTCTTGTTATGCATAGTTAACTGCCTTGACGAAATCATGGACTTGTAATAAAATGAAATGGAAGGGTTGAGTTGTGAGGAGCTCTCACAACCCTTTTTATATTGATACTATCAAGGAATTACAACTGGGTCCCCAGAATATGGGGAAATAACAGAAAAGGATAAAAAGGACAATACAAAACAAAATACAACATTCCCAATTACTAATTCTAACACTCCCCCTCAAGCTGGAGCATAGATATCACACATGCCCAGCTTGCCAAGAATATCCTGAAATGGTTTACTTCCTATCCCCTTAGTGAGGACATCAGCAAGCTGGTCTCCTGATCTGACAAACGGAGTGCATATAGTCCCACTCGTGAGCTTCTCCTTGATGAAATGACGGTCAATTTCCACATGTTTTGTTCGGTCATATTGCACAGGATTGTGAGCAATGCTGATTGCCGGCTTATTATTGCAATACAAGCTCATAGCCTCGGGGTGAACAATTCCCAGATCACTAAATAGCAGTTTTATCCACAGGAGTTCACAAGCACCTTGAGCCATAGCTCTAAATTATGCTTCAGCGCTGGACCTGGCAACCACATTCTGTTTCTTGCTCCTCCAGGTGACTAAATTTCCACCAACAAAGGAGCAGTACCCGGAAGTGGATCTTCTGTCAGTAATCGAACCAGCCCAATCAGCGTCAGAATAGACTTCAACCTTTAAATGATCGTGCTTGGAGAATAACAGACCCTTGCCTGGAGAAGATTTCAAGTACCTCATAATCCTCATAACAGCATCTAAGTGAGTGGTTCTAGGGGCATGTATAAATTGGCTGACCATGCTGACAGCAAAGGCAATATCAGGACGTGAGTGTGATAGGTAGATGAGTTTACCCACTAGCCTCTGATAACTTCCTTTATCAGTAGGAGTCCCATTAGTATCATTACCTAGTTTTAGGTTTGTCTCAACTGGGGTGTCACAAGGTTTGCAGCCCAGCATTCCTGTTTCTTCCAACAGGTCCAGAACATACTTTCTCTGGCATATGTAGATCCCTTCAGCAGACCTTGCAACTTCGATGCCCAGGAAATACTTCAAGTTTCCCAGATCTTTAATTTCGAATTCCTTTGACAGGTATTCCTTGATCCGAGGAATTTCTTCAACATCGTCACCTGTGAGAACAATGTCATCCACATAGACAATGAGAGCAATGGTCTTCCCGTGCAATGAGTGCTTCACGAACAGTGTGTGATCGGCTTGACTTTGTTTGAAGCCATACTTCTTCACTGCCTGCGTGAATTTTCCAAACCAGGCCCTTGGAGACTGTTTGAGACCATACAAGGCCTTTCGAAGTCTGCATACCTTACCCTCTGTTTGAGATGCTTCAAACCCTGGGGGAATATCCATGTACACTTCCTCATCCAGGTCCCCGTGAAGGAAGACATTCTTAACATCAAGCTAGTACAACGGCCAGTCCCGATTAGCAGCAAGGGAGAGAAGGATCCGAACCGTGTTCATCTTTGCAACAGGAGCAAATGTCTCTTCATAATCCACCCCATATGTTTGAGTGAACCCTTTTGCTACAAGCCGAGCCTTATACCGGTCAATGGATCCGTCAGCCTTGTGTTTCACCGAGTACACCCATTTGCATCCAACAGTACTCTTACCTATGGGTAGTTTAGTCAATTCCCAAGTGTCGTTCTTCCTAAGAGCATTCATTTCCTCTATCATAGCTCTCTTCCATTCAGGGATAGTGAGAGCATTCTGAAAGTGAGTATGGATATTTACGGAGGAAAGATTAGACACATAGGCTTTGTAGCTGGAAGATAAATGGTAATAACTCAAGAAATTTGATATTGGGTGTTGTGTACACGATCTCACCCCCTTGCGTTGAGCAATAGAAAGATCAAGATCGGTGAAGTTGGGATGGATAGTATTCGAAGGACCAACAATATCTGTAGAAGGGTTAGGTGTAGTCCAATGGAACGTTTGTCTGGAGTTATCTCTGACATACACCTATTCCTGACAGGCAGGAATTTGAATTTGTGGAAGCACTGAATTTTCTGGAGAAGACACATTATTTTCTGGAGAAGACACAGTATTTTCTGGAGACAGGACATGAATTTCTAAAGTCGAGACGGGAGAAATCTCTTCATATTGAGTCTCCCCCTGAAGAGATGACTGGGGCGCCCCAAAGTAAGATTGGGACTCAAAGAAGGTCACATCCATAGAGACAAAACTCTTCCGAGTGGGA
>NMUG010012139.1:0-10442 GCA_002855965.1 Monotropa hypopitys
AAAATAAAGATGTTATCCCAAATCATGCAGGCGAGAAAATAAACATGCAAGGACATAAGTCCATCCATAGGCAACCAATACAAGTAAAGCCCGTATTCTAGGTATGTTCGCCATATAAGTTACATAAAAGATGCTTCACTCAACATGTAATCACATACTCCAAGTAAACATCCCTTCATACAATATCCAATAGAAAGACAAGCAATTCAAGTAAAACATGATTGCACATATGTCCATGGGTTCTCTTGTCCAAGCATGCATAACTATCTCATCCAATTGGAAACCAAATAGTCCAAGTAAAACATGCTTGTACGGATATCAAACAAGTAAGGTACGTAAGAGAACACATTGTCTAACACGTAGTCACGTAAGATAATAAATATGTATTGAAAGGTATCTACGCACTCACCGATTATGTGAAGTTGACAAAAAGATCTATTTCGCAGCCGTAGAAGGTCCCGGCTCCTCATCTGTTTCGATATAACTAAGTTAGGAAAATATTTGATATAGTTTTTATTCACAAATCACCAATTAAATAATTGACTGTATTAATCTGCTTATTAGGGCTTCTAAAATAATCCTTAAGATCTCCCATAATTATCCTAAATCAAAATCCTAACAAAAACATAGAAAAAGACCAAAAATTACTATCCGCTCTACCCCCACTCGACCATCGCTAAGGCGGCGAGGTATCGCTCGAGCAGACTTCTCACGCTCGAGTCCAAAAATTTTAAAACTGCTAAACCGCTCAAGCCAAATGGATTACGCTCGAGTAGAACCCCAGTCGCTCGAGCAAAATGAACAGATAGCAAATTCTGCTATAGCGATTTTCAGTTTTCCTCTTCTCCAAAACCCACCAAACTTTGATTAAACCTCAGAGACTCTTACAAACCCATCAACCACAAGTATTACACCATCACACTACTAAACATACTCCAACTTACGGATTAAAACACTTGATTTTCATCCTCAACCCCATGTTTTATGAACTAGATCTAAGAATTTTCTTAAAATGACATTAGTGAAATAATCCCCTAATCCCCACAACTTTGCATAGAATCAAACTATAAAGATCGAGGTACATGAACTTACTTGTGATGTGAACGAATTGGTGTAAAGATTTCACTTCAATCCTCAAGCCAATCTCTTCTAAGCCTCCCTCTCTCTCTCTCTCACTCTCTCTCTCTCTCTCTCTCTACAAATCCAATTTGATACAACATAATGAGAGCATTAGGTTTAGTTTTCCCAAAAAAAATCAGATTTATAAGTTAAAAGACCAAAAAGCCCCTTTTCAAACACCTAACCATATGTTTACCTCTAAAATTTACACTAGGCATTCACATACTAGTTTGTATTTCACCATTCACTCCCTTTCACATGATATTTTAACTATAACATCCCCAATTCAATTAATTTCACAATTTCTTCTATTCTTTTCAATTAATTAAATTAATTCACTAAATGAGACGAGTATGACAAAATTACTTTCTCCATCCCAAATTGTAGGGATTTTTTTGAAATCCAACTTATTGAGGGGCGTAAAACTTCTGTGTTACTGTTTCTATTTTGTCCCTAAGTTCAGTCATTATTAATGAAGCCAATTTTGTATGACTATTTTCTTATATAAAACTCAAAACATATGTAATGTGAATCTTGTTTGATAGATATCAATTAGTTATGTTATACAAAGTTTTTAAAATCATAAAAATTAATATAAAATAAAAGATATTTGATAAATTAATTAAGGTGAAAATGTATTTTAAGGATAAAATTGGAAAGTGATTATGATTGATGAATATTTTTAGAAATAGGACATATGTTTTGAGACATTTCAAAATAGAAATATGATCTAACAATTTGGGACGGATGACATATTACATAGTTAAGCGTTATCTTTAATTTTGCAAAAAATCCCAAACTCGTACAAACTAAACAATGGCCTAATTAATGGAGCCTTGCTAATTCGAGTAGTTCAATAATTTTAAAAAATATTTTAAGTAATACTGTAAAAAATTACTTTATTCAGATAACTTTAACTGCTTCATCCAAAATGATTCAGAAGTTAGACCTAAAACTTCTGGATTATTTTGGATTAAGCCGTTACAATTATCCGAATAAACTATTTTTTTATAAGATTACTTAAAATATTTTTTTAAAATTATCGAATGACTCATATTATTCGTGTGAGGCCCTGAGAATCCCGGGCCCCAGACCTTTGGTGCACCAATCGGAGGTGTAGGTAGCATTTTTGTAAGGAAAATGCTTGGGGTACACTCATTTGGGTTACACCCTCGGCCACACCCAATTGGTTGGGGCCCATGCGGGCCCCAAATAAATTGTTTTTTTCGACAATTAAATTTGGAATATTATTTTTAGATACCTTGTAAAAAATCAGCTCAATCGAATGATCTGAAAAATTTACTTAATCATCTGAACTTTTATATACAGTTTTAGCCTGAAACTGTGAATGAAAATTTAAACGATTGAGAAATTTTTTCAGCTCATTCGATTAAGCTGATTTTTTACAGGATACCTAAAATAATATTTTAAATTTAACTATGAAAAAAAATTCATTTGGACTCGCGTGGGCCCCAACCAGTTCGGTGTGGCCGAAGGTGTAAACCAAATGGGTGTACCCCTAGCACTGTTCTTTTTGTAATTAAAGAGTACATCATATTTGTAGGGAGTGGCATATGGGGAGAATTGTGTTGAAATTTCACAAATATGAAAGGACTGGATGACCTCAAATGCACCAATAAAACTTTTGTCGGGTTAATTAGTATGTCCCAGTCATTTGGAATAGCAAAATGTTATGCCTACCCACATGCTATGTGTACAAAGTGGTTTGTGGCCCGCATTTTTAGACCTCGGATAGAAGACCCTTGTTGTTCAAAAATATAAAAAAATGTTTTACATTATTCCCTAGAAAATTAATTCATTTGAATAATTGTAACTGTCTATATGAATAAATTAATTTTTACGAGATAGCATAAAACATTTCTTTAAAATTTTTGAACAGCTCGAATCTTCTGTCCAAGTCCCTTTGTACGTGTTTGCACCCCATGTGGGTTATAGCAGGTCTCTTTGGAATAATCATTTAAAGGAGTTGGTTATCAAGGGACCATGTTGGAAATGATTGATTGTATCTCGAGGTTAAAGATGTGATACAAATCTAACTTTTGGTTACAAACTTATTTTTGAAACCCCATCTCAAAAGAACACCAGCAGACATTGGGAGATAGGTGATTGATTTTGAAGTCTTACCAAACAAAATATCATAAAACTGCAACTTTGATTTTTTAATGTGGAATGGTACTCAAATTTCTTCTCTTTAAAAAAATTGAGTCCACAAATTCCATCCGTATCCAAACTATTACTAATACTAAATATCGTCCCCCAGATCAACCCAATGTGAATGTGAGTTTTTCTATTTTTATGGTAAAAAAAATACTACAAAAAAACACCAGGGCTAAAATGTCACTGAATATGTATTTTTTGTCACCAATTATCTTCAATGACATACGGTGGGCATATCTCTACATCTGTGTCACTGAAGATTAATGGTGACAAAATAAGGAAGATGTCTCCAAATTTTTAACAGTGATTCAGTTTCAACGTCATCAAAGCTATCTTTTATGTGACAACAGTTGTCACAGAAAGTATCTAATTTCAATACTGACACAAACATGGTGTCCCCAAAGATTGATTTTCGTGACAAAATTCATCAGTAAAGGTACATAGTGTAACAGTATATGTGTGTCACCAATTAACAGTCCTTAATTACGAATCCAACAGTGATGACACATTTTGCAATTAAATGCAGGAACAACATAACTAACAATATATATTATGATATATTTTTCACATGTTTAAATGTGAAAATTGGGTTTGCTCGTGATTCATGGGGGGGTCGTGGAAGAATTGGGTTCTACTCCCCCCATTGTGGCGAAATATGATGATTTGGTCGACCAGGCCACGAGTATCATTCTTCCATAAACAAGATCATATATTGCCCAAAAAACCATCATATAAAATTCATCATCGATCTTTCATAACATTCATCACATTGATCAACCACCAAAATCTTTCAAAATATCAATATTCAATAAAAACCCATCCAAATAAATATTTAATTACTAAAGCCCTTCAAAATATCAACATTCATAAAATTACAAAACTTACTAGGAAACATCATATGTAGTGTAGTTACGACTATATCTTCGAGTGTCATACCATGTTCGAATGCATCTCGTCAATTATCTGTACAAAAGAGAAATAAAAATTTGAATAACTATTCAACATGTTTTTTTGAAAGGTAATATATATATATAATGTCAGCAATGATACAACAAGGAACCCCAGCCGATAAGCAAAATACAATCCAGTAGCCTGCCCACGCCCTAACACAGCATCCAAAAAATAGAAAACTCACCCCAAGGAAAGCAGAGAGATACTGCCCACCCTAAAAACTACCCATTACACACCATAAAAAACACAAAACACGATCAAAAGAACCCTCATCCTGCCGTCGGCCTAATGACCCGACAAACAAGGCTACCCCACCAAACCTCCTCACAGAAAACTTCCTTTCCCTTTCCTCTCCAAACATTGTGCGAATGTCAACTGCTTTTCCGCCGCCAATCTCTTAATGATATACTCTTCATCCTTAGAAAAAAAGATGCCCGTCGCTTTACCCGCTTCTATCGTATCCGAAATGATTTGCCAAACGCTTTTCAGGAACTCCATGCAAACAAAGTTGTTTGAATCCTCAATTCCATCGACAGATCCGCCTAAACCACTTGTAACAGCATGTTCTTGGGCCTCGCAGTCTATAGAGTTGATGGGATGAACAAGAAATCCCAACTTCTTAGCCTCCTCGGCCTTAGGAGATACAACACCTCGTACATTTACACAAGTAGACTGAATACGAATGGGCTGAACATCAAGGGAACCCATATCATAGAACCAGCAAGAGAGCCCTAAATTGGGGCAGAAATCGCCTCTCCAGAACATTCCTCAAACAAAATAACACCACTGCATAATGGATCTGCTGCCTTGCTGGCCAAAGGGCAGCAGCTGCGATGCGCTACATGGTCTGCAGAATCTGAATTACCCGGAGCTTCAAACTTCGGAAGGAGAATAGAGGTTACCTGAATGTCAAAATTATGGCCATTGATTTCTAGCACTACCGACTAGTACAAAACTAAATAATAAAAATTTAAGATGGTGTTCATGTCTTAACCACGTGCCTGTATCGTATTTGTGTCCTTGCTTCTTAAGATCGGTGTTTTCTTATTAAAAAATCACAAGGTAAAAAAGACTATAAATTTATGACTTTTGAATTATAAGGTCAATTACCTAAAAGAGTTATCCCTACGATGTCCCCCTTGCAATACTGACACATGAAAGCCTTGAGATGTTCAATATTTTTAGCTCGGTCATTGATCAATTGGCTTTAATTCTTAATCTCCAAATCATAAGTAGATATCTTTTTTTATTGGTTCTGGCACAAATCTTTTAATGTCTCAATTTGGTGCTCTTGGATTTGGCAAACGACTTTCAATGTCTCAACTTGATTCTTTAAAAGTTGGCACTAGCCCATCAAGATGAAGACGACTTCAGACCTACACCATATCCCCTAAGATACTCAGGTCTTTGACCTAGAATTTCTACCAACATCTCCTCTTGTGATACGTTGATAATTGATCCAAGCCTTTCAATCTCTTCACGACGCGCTTCAAGATGTGCCTAGCATTTTTATAAAATGCATGTTATTAGTATAGCAATGCGTATGTTTATATATAAACATATTACATTACATACATTACTAAGTGATTGGCACAAGTGCATTTAAGAAAAGATGAGTTACTTACATGTAATTCCTGACATTTTTAGTTATTCCACTTCTTTTTCTTTTCATTGTAATGGGAAATTCTTTAGAAGTCTACAAAATCAGAGCGTTGACCATCATTTGGAATTGCATGCATTCATTTTCAATAGTTTCAATGACTAAAAACAAGAGAAAATAATATTTAAAATTGTTGCTTAATTGTATGATATAAAAAACTAGTTACCATAATCGACATTGTTGCAGTCGATGTGTCAAAGAAAAATAAGGTTGGTTGTGTTGAGAGTATGATATCAAGGCTATTTGGATTAACATCTGTTCACAAGATGTACAAGACAAGTGTTGTCGTTCATAGAATAAACAGTAGCACATGATGTTGTTGTGTAGTGTAGAATCAACTCTTAAGTTGGTTGTCATAGCCCTTAGAATTCTATAAATAGAGATAGAGTGTGAGTTCATGAGTATCCTTTCATTTACTGAAGTGTCACTTGTATAGTTGATGTGTTGAGAGTTTAATACAAGAGTTCAGTTGTATCTGTTCTTACATGCTGTGAGCTTAGATTGCTAAATCTATCTCAACATTGAACTAGCTTATCAATGCTCATCTAATATAGAATTTCCATGTGGTATCAGAGCAACCTAAGATCCAACGAGTGAGATCCTATCATCATCCTCATCAGATCATTCAAGCTCACTTCAGTTGATCATCATCGAGCAAGCTCATCATCTCAGTCCAGCTCAGAACTAATCAGTTCATCTGCAGATTACATTGCCCATTTGATTTTCCAGATATGTTCATCTGATTTACCAGTAAATCAGTTCTTCTGTCTGAACTCACTCGATCATCAATTAAATTCGTCGTTTTTTTATTTTCTCGACCATTGATCATCCTTCATTATAGATCAAACTCAATCTATTTTGATTCTTAAATCTCAAACTAAAATTGATCTCGTTTGAGTATTCTCAGATTAAATTTCATCAAGTTTCATTTGAATTCTCTCAAACACAACTGAATTGTCTCAAAATTAACTGCGATATACTTGTGTTCGATCTAATAAATCTAATTGTTGCTGTTTTTTTATTAATCTTGTTAATACCCAATTTTGACTCAACCCCGCAACTTAGAAATCAGAAAAGCAGTCTTCCAATATATCAAAATGCACTTCTGAAATTTTCAGACTTCTCACGAGCAGCATCGATGTTAGCCAAAGACAGTACGCCAATCAACTAACATCGGTAAAGTGTTAAGGAACATTTACCCAAAATCAAAATTTCAAGCCAAAGCACGGTTCAGGACAAACAGTAATCGGACGGTTCACAAATCTCCTCCTCACATGCATTATGCTCAAGAACTGATAGAATTCCGCCCGAGCAACCAAAATCATATTTCAGAATGGAAAGTCGACAACAATCTTAATATTGATAAGGCTGCATAAAGACAGAATCCATCCGATCAAAATTCAGAATTTAGTTGGGCATAAATGCCTATCCGTTCATTTTTCACTGCAACAACCAGCCGGCCTCGGAAATCGCTAAACATAATTTCTATGGACATCATCTGCAAAGTCAGGCATTCCCTGCGGAATAGATCCAATGGAAGAAGAGCAGTCCAAGAGGTGCACCTAAATCTTCTGCACTTATTTAAGCAAAAGAACTGGTTTTAGGGTTTTCCCAGAAAACGTCCAGTTCAAGCCCGAGATATTTTCAATATTCATGATCCAACTCAGGGATCAACAATATCCAATTCAAATTGTCAAAGATTGAGTTCAACGGGAAGCCGACCAAGCGCAAACAGAAGCTTCAAACGAATTTCAGAGCCCGGGATCACTTTCTCAATTTTTAGATATTTTCTTTTAATTTATTTTTAATTTTTCCAAGGAAAATGGACTGGCATAGCCTCAAAACCTGGGTCCAAAATATCCAACCCAAGCATATGCTCGCGGACCACCCCATTGCTGGAATATGTGTATGTTGCATCTATAGATGCGACATGTTGAGCCTATATAAGAAGCTCACCTCCAACAATTCCATGGGTCCAAGCATTCCGATTTCCACCCTTTCACTTCAATTTCACACCCCTCCAGGCAGAACACCTCTCAAACTTTTCAAAACTATTTCAAAATCACCCAAAATTCTCCCAAAACCTACCTAAACTCCACCGAACCTCATTTCCTTCAAGAACACCCTTCGTTCTTGATGAACACTCAATCCTGAGCCAATTTCCAGTGACCAAAAGCTTTCACCACAAAATCCAAACCACCAAATCCTTACAATCTTCTTTCTCGAAAACCTGTAAAACACCCAAACTTAGTCGAACCTATTCCCATTTGCCACGGTAAATATATTTTTCTAATTTTGTCTTAATTCTTGGGAGACTCTTGGTAGTCTTCTAATCCATAGTTCGATATTAGTATTGGTCGCGTCCGAAAACTATACCTTACTATATTTTAAAAAAGTTATCTTAAGAAGTCGTCTCCCCAAATTATAAATAGTCAATTTATAGAAAAATTACTGTTACATTTCTTGCTTTCTTGTCATTTACTTCTCTCTCCTTTATTATCTATGCAAATGTACGAATAAAGAGGACGTTCTGTCCATGAGCGGAATTGTTTCGGATCTAAGCGAGCAAACCATTGTACCGCTCCTCCGGTCAAGCTATGCTAAAAAAGATGCATCATCAATCCTTCAGCATTAGGATACCCGCATAATCTCCAGCATATAGACGTAGGTGCATCATGGGTTCGCCCGTTCCATCGTATTTTGAGAAGTCATGGATTTTGAATTTCAATTGTAACTGCATGCCTGGGTAAAAGCAAAGATCCTCAAAGCTTGTAGGCATATACGCATTTGGCCCTCGGAGGGATCTGAGGACATCTTCCAATTGTTAGACTTTCAAAGTCAATGGTGAATCTTCTTTTCTGACCGGGATATCGTCCAAATGACTTTCTAAGTCATCTTGAGCGTGTGGGAAAGTAGGGAGAGTTGGAACGTGATGCGGTTGAGTGGGTAAAGTGACAGTTGTTGGTGGTGGAGGAAAATTTCCTATCGGTAATGATGGATTCGGGATTTGCATGGCAGAGATTGATCTTGTCTGCCCTGGAGTGGTTCTGATGTTAGGTGGCATTGGATGAGAGGGAGATGGATCGAGACCAGTGGGTTGGAGCACATGTGGGCTTTGGTGCTGGGCTACCAGGGCTTCTAGGATGGCTTAAAGATTTTCCATATTTTTACGGACATCCATATGTTCCTCTCTAGAGACCATTTCCGGCTCGTGTGGGGCCCGATTCAGTGCATCTTCAGCCATGGTTTGAGCTAAAGATCGAGTAATCCTCCTTTTCGAATTTTGGGGGAGGTCTGAGTTAGCCGTGTTGCTACCTGTACGGCAGTCACTAAGCTTAGATTAGTAAACCAGGAAGAATCTCTAAGGATACTGGAGACAAAGGGACTTATTTTGAATTTATAACTCGGGATATGCCCCGGACATGAAGTCTGGAGCATTATCTCGGGTGATAAATTTTGGAGAAACCGAAATGATGAGTCCATAGTCTAATCTTGACCAGTATTCCTAGAGACACTATTTATATGTTTTTTGGGAAAATGTTTTCGTATTTAACAGAATGTATATAAGGATTCCCTTCAAAAATGAATATGTTCCCCTAATAATAGCAATAGGGTTTCGGTTTATGACTCTTTCTTTTGGCTTTTCTATATGCAAGATGAAGCTATGCAGTAGATAGGTTTCAAAGGTTCCCAAATCTTCAGACCTCCGGCCCCCGAAGGGTATCATCTTCGAGTCAGTGATTTGGTTGAAGTGCCTCATTTCGGCTACGGACTTTTTAGGGTCGCGCAGCTTACTGTTGGGCCCCCGATGGATTGATAGGGACAGCTTCCATTTTGGACGGTAATAACCTCCACCCAAAACAGGTAATGATGCAAATAATATATAAAAAATTTATAATGCAGTAAATTTTTTTTTTGAAAATTGAAAGGAATACTTTTTACAATATATAAATATATAAATAAATAACAAACGCATTGGCGCAGCAAAATATTTTTGGCAAAGTGATTTTTTTAGCGAAGTGCGCCACCTGTAATGCCCCTGAAAAGGATAAACACAATGTACATCAGTAATATTGGCCGAGAGATGATTGATTTTTGAATTGGAAGAAATTTTATTTTTGAAAATTTTCGGAAGCTTAAATCCTCAAATCCCCAGCAGAGTCGTCAACCGTCGCGCCGGGAAAATTCTTCCGCATCCCTTCTTCACTTCCGCCCGATGTTTTCGGGGGTCACGTTTCTGGATGGCGTATTTTGAATTTTCGGGGTTTAATGTGACGTTTGATAAATGAAAATTTATTATGGTTGGACTTACTTGATTTTAAAATATTCAGACTTAATAACGGTTTTATAATTGCCGAGGCAATATATATCCTATTATTAATCTGTTTTTCAGAATCGCCACTCGGCATAGAGTTACGGTGTACCAAGTCACCGGTTTTATTAGGACAAGGTGGTCTGCGAAATCAGAAATTCAGGTTCGGAGATTTGGTTACGAATGGGGAAGGTGTTAGGCACCCCATTCGTCCTTTCGGTA
>NMUG010012140.1:0-10443 GCA_002855965.1 Monotropa hypopitys
AGTTATGAAAAAAATGTTCTGAGAAATAAAGAATAAACAGGTTGAGTAATAATGTAATGGTAGAAGTTCTGAAAGTATGATATTTAAAAAAATGAGTATTGCTAAAAATATGATATAAGCTTTGAAGATATTGAGATTTATGTGAATACTAATAAAAGTTTGGAATAGATTATAATGTATGCGAATAAAGTTGAAATAGTTAATTGTGAGAATAAAAGTGGATATATGTGGAGTATAGATTTGGTGTGAGTATAGTGTTACGCCTATATTTATTTGGGGCTTAACACGTATGCATCTTGGTGTGAGTATGTATATTCTTTGGGTCTTGTGATATATGATTGATATGTATGGATTGATTTGGGAGAGTGAGTGGCCACCACATCTCAAACCAAACATTCAATGTCATTCGGTTATCACACTAGGATGCATATGTTGTGGTTCGTATGTGGTGTTATGTGTATATATATGTATAAAAGAAAGTGGTGTGATAAGTGTGGTATGTGTGAAAAGGGTGATTATGCATGCATGAGTGTAGAGATTCGAGTTTAGAATAATATATTGAGAATTGAGTAACAAGTTTATATGATTAGAGAACGCAAGCTCCAAACTCCAATACATCCTCAAGACACATAACAAGCAAAAGATGGGTGAATTCTAGGGGAAATTGTTCATTGAGACATTTCATCGAGCATATAGCGGGACATCACATCAACTATTTGTTGTGCCACATTAATGGCTACATCCAATCAAAATGATAACACCGCTAAATCAAGACCTATGGCATGAACTCAATACACCCAAAATCCACCGCAATCAATTATAATAGGGGGAAGTCAAACCTAAACTAGGACGAGGGGTGCTAGTCACCCCATTACCACTCCGCGGAGGCTACTCCTCTATTACATAGCCTACAAGCATAAACATCAAAGATAAACAAACAAGACAAGACATGAAGAATAAAATCTGAAATTTACTAAACATAGGACACTAAGTAAACTACATAAATAGAGAGAGGAGAATAAGAGCTACAACATTAATGAAAGAAAAACTTACATTGCATTAATGGAAGAAGGAGAAAACTAGAGAGAAGATGGAAGGGAGGTAGAGAGAGAAGCTCTCCCATCCCAAAACCCTAATACAATCAAAATCTGAAGTGAATAATGTCCCTAAATGAATTATACAAGGTATATATAATCCCTACACCAAATAATTACAAAAATGCCATTAAAGAGGGGTTTCCCACAGCTCTGCACAGCGTAGACCGGTCTACGTAATCCTGTGTACCGGTCTAGCCTCCTCTGATTTCCCACGACCGGTCGACGACATATGGTGTACCGGTCGACGACCTATTTTCTCCAAAAATGTGCATCTTCTCGATAGCTTTCCAACGCCATATTACAATTGGCAATCGGAGCTCTACATCAAAAGATATGACCATTTTATCAATGTACTATTGCTCTTGACTTCATCAATGGCTCGGGTTGGTCTCAGGGCCTTCCGGACTCGTCCGGGAAATACTAAACAACCTTTACAAAACACCAAAAACTAAAAAACAAGATTAAATACATATGTACAAAAACATAACTAAATAGAAAACAACTAAGGACAAAATTAACTAAAGAGAGCTAGATTGGCACACACAAACTACAATATTGTATGCCAATCACCCTCATTTCTTAAGCAGAGGAAGCCATAGTGTAGGGTCCAAATTGGCCCTTGGTTGCCGGTTTCGGTCTGTTCTTTGCCTCTTGGGCAGAGGAACATCTTCTTCAGCTTCATAAGGGACTGGAGTTTCGACATCGATGGGAATCACAGCTACAAGTGAGAGTGCGGTTATGGGTTCAGTGATGATGGGAAGAGTTGCAGTGACCCGCGTGGACTTGGGTTTGGAAGAGGCAGGTTTGGGTATGGTTTTGGCAGCAGTTGTTGGTCAGATACTGGTGCCAGTAGCAATGGCGGCTGCCAGTGCAACAGTTGGCAGTGTGCCCAAAGGAGCAATTGTGGCAGGTCGGCGAGTTGGTAGAGAGCATATCCTGTTATCGGTAGGTTTTTCCTAGACCCACCAAGGTTGAATATGCTCATGTCGTCTTCTTGTTTGTCCGGGCTAAGTCTTGGATCAGGAGGGACAGTACAGTTGGAAGTACTAGTTTCAACTATGATGGCTTTTTCTTTGTCAACCTTAGTACCTGGTATTTTGGCTAAAGTTTCGATCGATTGAGGTGGTCTCTGAGCTTTAGGGTCTGGGTTGATTACCAAAGATGGTTGTCTCACCCCACATTAACCTCGGTAATGGGGGATGTAATTGAGAAGGTTGGAAATAGACATGTCTAGGGTGAAAACCGCGAGAATCTTTATGGTTCAAGGTGCGCTTAACTTCAACAGCCTTGTACTTTTTGTTCTTCAGTGATTTCTTGTTGATTTTCTTCGGGGATGCAAGGCGTCACAAGACAGGGATCAGGAAGAGTGATAAGAAGTTTTGGAAAGGAGAAGAAGTAAGAACTGAAAGGGGAAGGAACTGACAGGGGGTTCCGTCATAATACGAGAGGGGGAAAATATATTCTTCACCAGCAGTGTACTCCCAATTGCCAGTGACGATGAGAAGATCATCGTCGTTACCATTTTCGGTATCCGGGATATTTAGGACTAGTTTCCCCCTTTCAGCCCTAAACTTGAAGTACCAAACTCCTGGTTTAGTACTATTTATAGTGTAATGGTATAGAATTTCATGAATGGTCATCTTGGACCCGGTTATGTGATTCAGGGTTGTAACTCCCATCACGATGTGCACCATGTTGGTGGACATCTGAGTGGGAATGAGGTTCATATAACTAGAGAATTCATGAAAGAGAGGCTTAATGGGAAATCTAATTCCCGCCTCGAAAATGTCTATCAAAGGAATAACTAAGGTGTTGTTATCAGCCTCCTCAGACATATATCCCCGGGGGTAAAGCTCGACATAAATATCGTCCGGGATGTTGAAGTACTCCCGGAAGCCAGCCATATTTGTAGAGTCGTTCACTTTGGCCCGGAAGATCCCCGTGTTTCGAAAGAGTTATGTGTGAAAGAAGAAGAAAGGAAGATTGATTGTGAAATTACTTACTGTTGTTGAAGGTAGGAAAGTTTAGGGAAATTGGGCCTAGGGCTTGAAGTCAGTATTTAAAGGGATGGAATGTTTGAGAAGGATATTTTGTTTTGATATGGCATAGTTGAGGTGGGCAAACAAACAGACTTTGAGTTGTTCGAAAATTTTACCTCGATTTGCATAAAATCAGTACTAATTGCAGCGCAAGGGTCCCACCACATTAAAAAAGTCATGATTGCGGTCGGTTATAAATGAGTTGCGGTTATAAATTGGAGGCTAACCGCACGACGTCGTTTATGGTAGCTCGGGAATCTTTGCCTACTCCTGCAGTGCGGCTGAAGCAGTCAAAGCTGGGGGCAATTGTGGTAGAATAAATTTGGATTAGCCATGTGGCATGTAGATTCAGACATCCTGTGCAGCTATTCAGTGCGATGAGGGCACTAGGTATGATTATACATTCAATATGATGTTGTTACCAATATATGGCACTACGGTATATAGGCAGCGCGGTATGTAGTCTGGATTCTTCCATGTTTGGCCAGTAGTACGTCTATAGAGAGTCTATGATGAGGATAAGGTTTGGTCTGCTATGGCCTAACATCCAGACAACATATGAGTTCTATTGAGGGACCTACGGGACTAGATCAAGGAGGATTTAGCCAGATGTGTATTCCCTGAGCGATACCTAGACTGGAACTTGAGTGATAAAGCTTATTGTAGACCCAATAGCTACGAGGTGCTTGGGATTAGGCTAGGCCAGTGGGCTAGGCATCCTGGTAGTGCGGCGTAGATGTTAGGGGACCATGACTGGGATTACAGCAAGATCTGGTTAGCCAGGAGTAAGGTTGGCACCTCGACTGTGGATAAGGCTAGGCCTAGTGCGGCAAGCATCCGCAGTGCGGGACAGTGATCAGTTCGGCATAACATGGGCAGGGCATACATGTAATAATTGATGAGTGAGATATCGATCATTACACGTTCCAACTGCTATTAGGCCAGGTATGTATGTTAAACGTATAAGAAGAAGTCCAAATGGCGAGAGATAAACAGTCCAGTGGATTAATTAGATGGCAGACGAGAAGTCTCCTGTCTAGATTCATCACCCCTTCCTAACGAGAAGTTACGAAGTTGGAACGACGCAATTAATGACAAAAAAGAAAGGTATAAAGGCAGACAGTTACTTCCTTCAGAGGGGACCGACATTTTCTGGTAACGAAACTCTGCCCAAATTTCCTCTCAGTCTCCTGCCTTTATTTCCTTTGATTAGGATTGAGTTTTTCTCTAACCGGTACTAACTTAATCATCAGAGGGCCTTCCAAGCCACTTGGATAGGGGGTCATCTAACCCTTTGTGGTTGCAGAAACATATTGAGAGCAGTTAAATCAGAAGATAAGTCCAGAGCACAGGAAGGAAAGAGTTATAGAAGCAGACAAGTCACAAAGTCAACAGTCAACAATCATATCCTTGCAGGGGTGAGTTTTATCCCCACACAGATATATACCCCTACCACATACCGAAAAACATTGAACCTTCAAGCTAACTCACACGATCAGTGTCAATGTATATCGAAATACATTGGCTATCATACCGATATATTGTCATCCCCCCACACCGAAATGCTTTGCCAACAAATACCAAAATACGTGGGTTTTAAAGAGGATCATAGGAGGCCAGAACCTTAGTATGTCGGCATGTGAGAAAATGTATATTGGTGGATGGTCCACATGACCACATTTTGGTATATCTTCAATAGGTATGGAAATGCAACCTAAATTTGATAATATTGAAATCTAACTATCTATATATCAATATACAAGCAATAAAAGGCCAATTCGAAATACGACATACCAAAATATATGCCTATGCATTTTGGTATACAATGGCACTGTCCAAATTTCAACTCAAGTTCAACACACCCACTCTCCAAACTCAACTCAAACACTCCCGAACCTCAATATCTCCAACCAAAACATTCTCGAACACCACCATAACTCCGAATAAGGCTTAAAATCAATTTTCAATTATTAAGACTCTATTCCTCATCAATATTTTACTCAAAATACACGATAAAATCATAAAGAAATATTTGTAAAATATTATAAATTATTCTAAAATTACAGATCGTGATATAGAGGCCACAAAGATGGACACCAATGAGACTTTCACCAAGTTCATAACCCGTTGGAGGTAAAAATGATAAAAATGATTGATCATCCCATTTAAAAAATAAATTAGAATCATCATCAAAAATCTCCTCCCATCCTTTTCCAAACACTTGGTGATGTAATGCATCCCAACTTTTAAAAATTTGTTCAAGGCCATCTTGTCCATTTAAGAATCCATGTTCTCAAAACTTTTCAAAAAAGGAGATGGAAACCAAAAATGATGGAAAACATAAAACAAAAACAACTCTTTGAATGACAATAGAAGGGGAATTACAACACCACCAAATAACAGCAACAGTCACCACAACTGTAATACCCATTTCCTTAATTTTAATTAAGTAATTCTTGTAAATATTTTGCATGAAATATGTTAAGGCACTTTCTTTTAAACATTTTGCATGAAATATGTTAAGTCACTTGGTATTGATCATGTTAGGCCTTAGGATATGAAGGTTGTTGAGGATCAAATGAGTTAGTGAGTTATGGAATGTTTAATGATGATTTAAGGATAGGAGGGAGAGGGTTGTGCTATTTGGGATGTTTTGATTATCACCGTAGACACTTAAATTTTCACTTGAGTTTGTTTGTGAGTTGGAAAAGGTCACAGAGTGACCCTAGGATGTTAATTTGATGTCTAAAATAATGGAGAAGTGTTAGAATTTGAGTTGGGGAGGTTGGGTGTAAGTTTGAAGGAGTTTGGAGAATGTTTCTGGTCCCTCATCCGGACTATGGTTGGGGCTCGTCCAGACGAGTGGACAGCAGGTTTTGCTACAAATTTTGGCGTTGGTCATCCGGACCATGGGGTGGTCTCGTCCGGAAGAAGGTGGTCATCCATACGAGGATGGGGTCTCGTCCGGACGAAGCTCTGCGAGAGTTATTTTTTAAGGGCATTTTTTGGTATTTTGGCTTGGGGAAACGGTTAGACTTCTTCTTAAACGTATAAGGGTTGTATCATAACGTATTATACATCATTTTACACCACATTTGGCTCTAGAAAGAGAGATAGAGAGATAGAGAGAGATAGAGAGATAGAGATAGAGATAGATAGAGATAGATAGAGAGAGAGAGAGAGAGAGAGCAAGTTCCATTGTAGAAGAAGAAGCCATTGAAGACTTTGTGAAGGACATAGAGTGAACTTCTTAGGAAATCACCATACAACCTTGTAAGTCTCTTAAACCATCTCCTTACTTGATGTTACACTCTTTTATTACCTGTTTTGAGAAGGTATTTCATGAATATACACATGTATATGGGTGTATAATATGGGAGAAAATTCTAGAAAGGGAATGGTTATGAGGTATGCCTAGTCTAAGGATATGATATATGAGTTTGTTTAATTTCCTTAGAAATGTAATTTATTTTCTGTTTTGGTTGAAATATTGGTGAACATGAGTCCCATATTCATGTATGACATTTCTTAGGTTGCGATCTACAAGTATTATATATAGAAGTTTTGAGTTTAAGGAAGAAATCATTGGGAATTATGTATATGATGTCTACACTCATGATTGTATGTTTTTTGTGAACCTGTATACATTGGTAAAATGTTAGATGGGATGTCATTTACGAATTTTTATGTAGATGGTTATATTGGAATTTTGTATGCTAGTACAAGAAATTGTGGAATCCTTGAGTATTTTGGCCTAAGTTGTATTATTCATGCATGTGTAAGGGGGTGGTGATGCCTTTGAATGAATAATGATATTCATAATTCATGCATGTGTTTGGTTATCTAATTCATATAACTTGGACTGATTTTTGTGAGATGATTTTTACAGGGATAATTGTGGAGAACCGGGAAATATCGGAAAAGAACAAAGGAATAATCTCCTAAACGATATCGGTGTTTGTAAGAATATATATCTTTAGTACATTGCATGTGTAGATTTTACTTGCTTTTGGTCATCGGTATATACATACAAATGATTTTGGAAAGTGAATGGCCTTTGGGCTTGGTTTTGGAAGGAAAATGGCCTCTGGGCATGTTTTGGAAAGATTTTGGAAAGATATATATATATATATATATGAATGAAAGTTCTTGTGGGCCATACATGGGACATATAAAGGATATACTTGGAACAAAAGTTCTTGTGGGCCATATATGGGATGCATGTAGGATACTCCTTTTAGAGTGGGGGATGCCCCATTGATAAATTGTGCATAGGATGCACCGCGTGTGGGGCACACAGCCTATTGCCTATAGCAATAGATATTTTCACGGTATGTGATGCTCAAATATTTTGAAAAGGGACTGCGGTCCAAAGTATATATGTATGAAATATGCATGGGATGCATTGTTTGAAAAGGAAAATGGGGCTTGCGGGTCCATAGTTTTGAAAGAGAATTGGTTCATGACTTAGTTAAGTCATTTATATGAGATGCATTTTCCTTTTCATGTTGATTCAAAATATTTCATACTTATGCTTACCTTATATCTGGAATTGGAAATATTATGTTCACACTCTGATTTCCTTGTGTTTTTGATGCTTGGAAATCAAGTCTTGATAAGTAGCGGTCCACTACGAAGCTAGAGATTTGGCAAAGCAGAGGAAGAAGTACGTTGCTAGCATGTGGCTAGATATTTGCTCTTGTAGTTGCTTTAGTAGTTCTCGGGTTATTTATGATAGAACCTTATGAAGTCATAGTATTTGAGTTTATTTACTTGCACTTGTATTAGAAATAGCTTTGTCATGGTGTTTAGTAGTACTCTTGAGACTAGTTGATGGTTTATTAAAAGAAAATTTTTATTCCGCACTTTATTTTAGTGGTTTATTAAGTATGGGATGTTACAACTTGGTATCAGAGCTTGGGTTATAGGTTCCATGTTAGGGGGCCTTGTATGGAAATGGTGTTACACTTGAGGTGTGAATTGATGAGAAGTGAAAGGATAGGTTGTGATAGTATTTTATGAATATTGTGTGTCTTTTGACACCCTTGCAACTTACGTTGAGATCTTATTGGAAGAACATTTGATCAACGTTATCTTCTAATGGTAATTCTTGGAGAGTTAATAGGAAAAGCACGGTACAACAAAGTACCAGGGTTTAGAGGTGAGATTGGGAGAATGGCTAAGTAATGGAACATAGGATGTCGAGTCATGCAGGTGAAGTCATTGAGGTGTATGACTAACGCGTGAGTTTTAGCATCTAACACTTGTTTCCACCATATTTTGCTTTTCTTGTTGTGTGATTGACAGGAAATCAATGGAACTAAACAATCAAATGAACAAGGAGGAAGCTAGTATGAATGGAGGAAACCCTATGGGAGAAGGGGGTGTTCCATCTTTTGTGAGAGAGGAGGCAAGGATGATGGCGACCATTGCCCAACTAGTAGAGAATTAAAATGCATTTATCCAATGGCATAACAATCAAAACAATGATAGTGGTATGAGCACTGGACTCTTGGAGCAATTTAAGAGATTATGTAGTACCGTATTTGACGGGGTGAATGACCCTAAGGTGGTGGAGGAATCGTTAAAGGAAGTAGAGTTGGTTCTTGATACCATGGGAGTGATTGATGACCAAAGGGTAGTGTTAGCTACTTTTCTTTTTAGAGGTGAAGCGAGGAATTGGTGGAACTTTTTTAAGAGGCTAGAAGGGGCACCAACAATTGGAGTTGAACTGGTTGTTCCTAGAGTGATTACTTGGGAAAGATTTGTACAAGGGTTTAATGATCAATTCTACCCTGAGAGCTTCCAATATGATCAAATAGCGGCATTTACAAATTTGAATCAAGGAGGATTATCAGTGGCCAAGTATGAGGCTAAATTTGCGGAACTGTCTAGGTATGCGCCGGAAATGATTAGTATGGATGGATTGAGGTATAGTAGATTTCATATGGGGTTGATACCTTTGATGTATACTAGACTTTTGTCCTTTATGAAGAGAAATTATGCAGACTTAATTGACATGGCCAAGAGGACATGTGTTGATATCCAAAATTCACGGTGAGGGAGGAAAATAGAAAGAGGATGAGAAATGACAATTATGAAAACTCTGGAGGAAGTGGATTCAAGAGTGGTAACTCTAAATCGAGGTTTAGCAAAAACCATAGTGGTGGAGGCAATGCGAGTCAAGGGAGTGGTTGGAAGAGTAAGCAAGAAGTGAGTGTGAATCAACCATCGGGTTCTAATAGAAAAGATTTTATGATAAAATGTTTTACATGTGGGTCGCCTAACCATTTGGCGAGAGATTGTGGTGAGTGTACTAGTGATTTGAAGTGTTTCAAGTGTAGGGGATTTGGGCACAAAGTGTATCAGTGTGGTCAGCTAGCAATTTCAGTGGGTAGTGTGACCAAGGGAGCAAACAAAGGCACAGTGAGTCAGTCGGCGCATGGCAGAGTTTTTGTTCTGGATCAGTAGTCAACGCAGGCAAATCCGGACATGGTGACAGGTACTATTCGTGTATATAATCTTTATGCATGATTTTTTATTGACTCTGGCTCTACACATTCATTTGTATCCTCTATATTTGGTACACGTATGTATAGAATATTATCATCATTAGGTCATACTTTGTTTGTGTCGACACCTATGGGGAATGTAGTTGAACTTGAGTCATATTATCTGGGTTATGGGATTTGTGTGGGTAATAAGATATTATTGGTAGATTTGATACCGATAGCCATGTCAGACTTAAATGTGATTTTGAGGATGGATTTCTTTTCTTCACATTTGGCCGTGATTAATTGTGTTAGTAAGGAGGTGTTGTTCCATATTCCGGGTAAACCTATCATGAAGATTTGTGGAGATAGTGTAGAGTTGCCCAATTGTGTTATTTCTTCTTTGAAAACTATGTCTTTATTGAGGAAGAGTTGTGAGGGATTTTTAGCATATATGATTGATTCGGGAAAAGATGAGAAAAACATTTGTGATATTCATAGTGTGAGAGATTTTCAGGATGTGTTTCTGGATAAATTACTGGGAGTGCTACCGGATAGAGAGGTAGAGTTCACTATAGAGTTGGTTCTGGGCACTAGTCCTATATCCATTGTTCCTTATAAGATGGCACCCGTGGAACTCTATGAACTAAAACTTTAGTTGAAGGAGTTGATTGATAAGGGTTTTGTAGACCAAGTGTGTCCCTGTGGGGAGCACCCATATTGTTTGTGAAAAAGAAGGATGGTTCGACGAGGATGTGTATCGATTATAGGCAATTGAACAAAGCCACGGTAAGAAACAAATATCCATTGACTAGA
>NMUG010012141.1:0-10443 GCA_002855965.1 Monotropa hypopitys
TATGGTTATCGATAACCGCCTCCCTGGTTATCGATAACTAGCTCCTCGGGAAAAATGGTTGGACAAAAACTTTCTCCACTAACTCAAAACCCCATCACCACAACACTCTCCAAGATATTCTACACCACCTTTTTATGATTTCCAACTCTCTAACCCCTAAGCGATTAGACCCAAATCATCAAAATTGCCATAGATATTTTATGCGAAAAAATACTCTAATTAAGTATAATCGAATTCTAAGAACACAGGTATTACATCCTTGGTCCACTACTGGTTCGAGAGTTGTGTCTGCCTGGGATACGTAGATAGATCACACGTGACTAGATCATACATCTTTCCCAATGTACGTAGATCAGGGCTTGTAGTTGTAGTTGCTTTTCTTTATTAATTTTTATAGCATGTTGTAATAATTTATTTCCAGTTGTTTATTTATTTCCGCTGCAATAGTTTATTTCTGTTTAATAAACTGTTAGTGTAGATTTCTTTTCTATTATAGAAATCTAGTGTGGAGCACGATTGGATTAGGTGTGTTAGATTAGATCACATTTGACTTTAGTGATTTAGTGGTGTTGATCGTGCTCGAATGCCGCGAGCCTGTCCGTCTACATTCCTCTTAGGTTGAGTATTCGAGACAGGGCACGACAGGTTGGTATCAGAACTAGAGTTATATCTAGTCTCTTGAGTGGGTGTTGTGGAACTATGTAGTGGACCTGTGTATGTTACGAGTAGGTCGAGTTAGGGTATGTGTTGTGATTGCCCTAACTGTTGTGATATTAGACTGTTTTCCATGTGGCCAACAAATTTTCTGCAGGGAAATTGTGATAATAAGAAATTTTGGATGATTCTTTGAAATTTTCTATATATGTATCCATTCAAAGGACATGGAAGCTGGGGATGACATATCTACAACAGGTGGTTCTGAACTGGAAAGTTTGGGAATTAGTGATGAAAGCTGGCAATTAGGGATGGTACTTTTCAAGTTCTGATGACGGAAGGGACGGAGTTCAAAAGTTGGAACAACAGTTGGCTACAAAGGCAAAGAGTGAGAATTATGTGGCATGAAGATATTCAGTGAATTGGGAGCAGAATTTTGCTTCAAGATGGTTATATCTGTGTAAGAGAGATTCTAGAGCTGGGAGGTAAATGATATTTGGAAAATCGTGATTAACAATGATCAGTTATAAGGAAGTGAATGGTAACTAGAGTATGGGATGAGACAGGGGTGGTCAGTCAGTGTTCTAGGAGCTAAAACATTTTCAGTCAATGATTCAGGTATTTCTGAAGTTTAGAATATTATTGATTCTGATGTTTTTCTTAGAACAATATTCTTATATAAATCTGGGTTGATGGATATGGGTTTGCATCCATATTTTATATATTCTCATATGCGAAGAATGTATATCTATTTGGATAATTTTCTAGTTGTTGAATGCCAGTGAGAGAGGTTGTCGAAGGCTAGGAGTTATTTGATTTTGGGTTTGAGATTAGAGTTTGGGAAAGAGAAGTGGAGTTGATCTTGTATTGAATCCATTGAAGAATATGGGTGATAATTGTATATCATTTTGTAAGCTGCGAGAAGTGATCAGTTCTTTAAAGAATTCTGGAAGATTAAGATCAGATTGATTGAATTGGGTTCTGATTTCTGCGGTAGCAGATATTGGGATTGATTAAGACCCTAAGAAGTAATTGTGGAATATGAAAGAATTATTAACTATTCTGATTATCTGCAGTCTTCTGGGATTGGATAAATTATCTAGAAGATATATTCAGAGGATCCTTATTATTTATTTGTCTATCTCTTCTATGATTCAAGAAGAAGTGAAAGAGTGAGAACAAATTGTTGCGGGAATGGATTTTGAGATTCTAAAGCAGAGATGGTATCATTTCTTGTTCCGATAACTTTATCGAGGATCTAATTTATTTCTGGCCGCATCTGAGAGTTTTGAAGACTTGTTGTCAACGTTAATATATTCTTGCAGAATATAGAATGTTATTTGGTAGTGTAACAGAGTGAGTTTGAGTTAGCAGTTGTTGTCCCGATTTCGAGAATCTGGGGTTATCAGATATGAAAGTATCTTTCAATGTGGGAACCTGAAAGTATCTTTCTATAGTATCAGATATCTGGGAAGTCTTGGGTTATCTTCTTGAATTATCGGTGACTAAGAAATCTGTTACTACTGGGATATCTATTTGAACTGCGATGTTCTATTCTGAAGAGTGAAAAGTGAATATATCTTATTTCTGAAAAGGGATATTTTATTCTATGGTATTCTGGAAAGACTGTTGGACAGTCTATCTTTATATTATAAGTTCGAGTAAGCAGATTTTCTATATTATTGTGTAGAGGGTTTCTAATTCCTGGAATTCGAATATTCTATTATTATCCTTATTGGATTTCTGAAATTCTTTATTGGCACGAATATGTGCCTTATTAATATATTGATCTTATCTGACGAAAGTGGAAGTCTGGGAAATTTCTTATTCTGGTAAAGATGATCTGGGAATTCAGAATTAAAAAGAAGGTATTCTTATCTACTGTTTTTTGGTATTCAGGTATTCTATATCGAATCTGAGTATTCTGAGTATTCTAGGTCATGATTCAGTGGGATGTTTACAACAATGAGTGGATACTCTGGAATTTTTATTTGAAATTCAGAAATGGTGTATCAGTGGTTGTCGGAATTTGGTATTTCTGCTATTCTATCGACAGAGTTTTATATTGTGTGATGGGAATGAAGACCAGAATCTTCTAATCTTTTATTGAATTTTTTTTTATATGGGTTTTCTATTAAGTCCGGCATAAATACAGTTCTATGAGTATCAACAGTAGTAAAAAAATTCAGAAGGGTACCGAGTGAATAGTGACAGTGTTCAAACAATCTGGGAATGGATTGAAGTGGTATAGTGAATTACTAGTGGATTGATGCAGATGACTGGGAATGGAATTTAACATTAAATATGAGATATTGTATTCTGTTCGAGTATCAGTTTGGAAATGTAATTGTTATCTGATGCGAAAAGTCAAGATCTGATTCAGAAGTCAGTTTGGGAATGAGTATCAGTTTAGCTTCGGAAGAGCAGAAACCGTTAAAAAGAACAGTGGGACGTGCAAAAGATGTGGATATGAAGAGGTTAGTGAAACAGAGTGGGATCTAGTACCTGAGAAATTCCATGGGTCCAGGTATTTTAAATTTCGGGGAAAAAATTTTCCAAGTGGGGAAGAATTGTAATACCCGACTTAGAAAATACGTCATAAATTTGTTAAATATTAGTTTAATCATTTGACTATGATCTAGTGTGAGTTGTTAGTGAAAAAAAATAAAATAAGTAATTGTTATATGATGTGTAAAATGATTAGTAAGTTCATTATGCCTTAGTTAAATTTTTAGTAGGCAGTCTTGATCAGTTGGGAAAATTTATAAGTTAGAAAAATTTCCAGAAAAATCATTTCTTACCTGTGCCTTAACTGATTGCGTAACCGGTAGCACAGGAGTGATGCGTAACCGGTAGCGCATGGCCAATGCTGAGGGGTAACTTTGTAATTTCAGTCAATCGGTGGCATTTGGAACTTAGAAAATGTTGAATTATCTGGGGGAGAGTCTTCACAGACTCATCTCATTCCTATTCTTGTATCTATTAGTCGGGGAGAGAGAGAGTGAAGAATAGAGAAAAGAGAATGGGTTATGTAATTGAAGATTGAAGAAATTGAAGAGGAATCAAGGGTACATGACCTAAAATAATTTGTCACGTCCCGGATTTTCAAACCATTTTTTTTTGAAATAAGAGAAATTCATCAACATCTTTGCATAAACCATTCCAACAACAAAGGGGCCGTGAGTAAAAGAAGTACAAACATATCTCTTTTACAAAATATGCGGAAATGTAACAATAACGATTCTTTCTCAAATGTACTTGTGTGAAATTTAGATACAAAAATCACTTAGCATAAACTTGTTTGCATTAGAAAGATTACAACTATTTATGATAGAGGGAATGCCCGTAGGCTACAAAGGGGAAAAGAGGGGAACCAAAACAATGATTCAAAATAGAGCATGCTTCTTACCACAAAGAACTAGAGCAAGCCTAAGCCAACCCCTCTACGAGCAATCCAATAGCATGAACCTGCAAGGAACTGTAGGAAAAAGGTTGAGTCATAAAGACCCAGCAAATATGCGACTATTAAGTAAAGATGCGGTATGGTGAATATGTGCAAAATGGGTGAATCCTACAATGCAAACCCAAGCATGTTCTCAACACTCACACCCAAGATCATCAAGTCCGATCACAAGTCTATATAGCCACACCATACTAGTCATGAACATACTTGCATCTATAGAGAACCTCTAACCTTTGCATCTATCCAACTATCACAACGGAGAAGCCAAAACCTTCTATTTGGACAACCAAACCTCAACCGGAAAGAAGTCATCACCAAGTACCAAGACCACTATACAAGGTCACTCCACGAATATAGATCTACCTCGTCACACATAAGTATTTCAAGGTCCTTATTCAAAGGATTTCGTTATCACACAACCGAACGTTGCCTAGGCAAGGCCATCCAATACTATCTACAAGAGTCCATTACCAACTAGTAGTGCATCTCCCAATCTAGCCTCAAACCAAAGTACACTAATACCACACACACCTCAACCACAATGCAACGGATTCTAACGTCACAACTTGGCTCCCAGCCTCAAGCTATCAAATGCCACGAATTGGCCAAGTCTCATTCCTTTGCTAAAGCCACGAGTTGGCTAGCACCACCCCAATAAGATTTACAAGTCCACAACCAACCCTAGCCAAGGGTACTCTCACTTCCTCTATATATGTATATATATAGGTAATACAAGTAGGTGGATTTATTATCTTGAACTTTAGTTGGTTCAATTCCCGGCTCGGAACATTTTAGAAAAGGGCCACAAGGGATTCGAAATCTATTGGACGAATTCCAAGATAGGATCGACAGTCAAACCTTGGGCTAGTGTAAGTGACCAGAAAACCATTGAGCCGTTCATCGATTTACAGTCCCCTTGATGAATTCAAGGGTCGACTAGCTCCCGGGTGAATCACGAATTGATTCGGGTTGTCTCAACGAATTCAAGACCCAACCTCACACTCGAATGACCACGAATTGGCCCGAAAATCACGAATTGATCTAGGTAGTCTCAACGAATTCAAGAAGTAACCTATACACATATGTGACCACGAATTGGTCCTATGATCACGAATTGATCACCAAAATTTTTTGTGTTATTGTTTGTTGGTTAATTAATATAAATGAGTTAGGTAAGTTTTAGAGTTTGAGTCGATGGAGACGAGTTCTCCAACATGGGCAACGAATTTGCCACAAGGGACGAATTCCCGACTCTAGGTGACGAATTCACCCAAACACAAGCAACGACTTTGCTAACAAGGGACGAGTTCCCAAACCAAGGATGCCGAATTCACCCGATAGGACCATAGCACATATCCAAGGTCTAGGAATGAATTTCCTAACCTAAGGTGACGAATTCACCAATCTCCAAGTCCTTTACCTCTAGGCATTTTGTCGAACATCAAGCGTGCCCTCGGCACCAAGGCCATCTCAATGGCGAAAACCATACTAATGCTTACCGACGAGCCACCCAATATCACCATTTTCTCACTAAGGTCAACGAAATATCACGAGGGCATTCAATCTCCTCAATTTCCCTCAATACCTTTATCTAACCAAGTCTATCAAAATTCCACTAACGAATGATTAATCGCGCATTCACCCACTTATTATTTTCTAGTATTCCCAAATCCACCAAGAACAATCTAACAATGTGAATGCGACCAATTTCATCCAATTTCAAAAACTTAGACTTGTTTTCCAAAAATTGGGCTTTTTAAGGAAATCGTTCAATTTATTGATTTTGAAATTATTAGTGAGCTACACACACAAATGCACGAAATAGTAACATGTTTACCTCAACGCGCGCGCCGACGACCAAAATCCTAGCCGCGCTAAACTCCGATGCTCGCGAACCTATGTACGTCAATGGATAGAGGACGACGTTAGGAACAACGTTTCTAAAGACGAAAACACGAGATAACCACTTTAGAAATTTGCACTTACCCGAAATTTGGAGAATCGATTCGATAGGCACATTGCCGGATAGATCTAGTCGAGGGGAACAAGCTTTCTTCTTCGCGGAACTTGATTCGGAGCCCAGATGGCCTTCAAATCCAAGCTTTAAGCTTGGGCTCAATGGATTCTTAGAGAGAGAAAAGAGAGAAAGAGAGAGGCTAGGTTTAGAGAAATGAGAAAGGAGGAGATGTTCTGGCCATTTTTAGACCTAAGACCCGACCTAGGGGTAAAATGACCATTGTGCCCCTCATTAAAACGCAAGAAAAACACATTTTCTGCGACCGTCGTCCGGACGAAACCCAACCGTCGTCCGGACGAAACCCCTTCGTCCGGACGGGAAACCCCGTCGTCCTGACGATACCTCCTGAAGCAAAAACATCAAATCTGGAACCTTCGTCCGGACGAGACTAGCTCGTCGTCCGGACGACCCTACCTGAACCATTTTGCCTTCTCTCTACCGAGCTCGTCCGGACGAGACTCGGCCGTGGTCCGGACGACCGGACCCGAAATTTTTCAGAAATGTTGATGCGCGACTTCCGAACATATTTCGATCATATCTTCTCCGTCCGACCTCCAATTGAGGTGATTCAAGTCGCGTTGGATTCGTAATCGAATCCTCTACCTCATCTTAGGGTCAACCACCTTAAAATCGCACTAGGATTTTAAGATAAAATAAATTAGATTTTAAATCTAATTTAAAATACAAATCGATATTCTGGAAATTCTTTTTTGAAATATGGGTCGCTACATCTCAACCAGCTTAAAGCAATTTCGTCCCCAAAATTTCCTAAGAGTATGATTTCACCGAAACGATCAACGAATGAGAGTTCAAGTCAAAACCGCAAGCTACAAGCGAGATCAAAAGGGGATACTCCCCAATACGGTGGACACCGATACGGTAAACAACTCAACGATAACACAACAACAACGTGAACAATCTTTCTCAAAGGATAGAATCATCGATCAAAGGACAACAATAACCGAACGGTTCTTCTCGAGAACAAGAGATCAATCAATCAACCAACACCAATTTGAAGCCAAACCAAGTGCCACAAAGCAAGGTTTTTGGGATTACTCCCCGATACGGTAGTCGACTCAACAATGATGCAACAACGGAATGGGCCACTTCTAAAAAAAATTTGATCAACAATCGAAATATGAAAGTCTTGAAATCCAACCGCGTGTCACACAAAGGTCAAAGGAATAACTTCCGAGATAGTGTGGACGCGCTGATACAACAACCGGACTTATCAACGACACAAGGAATACAAGATATTCCAAAAAAATGAATTTCAATGGTAGGAGCCACAAATCTTTGGCAACAATGAAGAAAAAAATATTTTCAAGGAAGAGACAACCGGCAATCCATATAGCAAAAATATTGGGAGCAATAGGGTGGAGATACGATCAGCGACATTCTTTTATTTATTGTTCCATAATTCTTATACAAGCGTTTTCATGATTTGTGCCACTTTTCCCACGAGTACCAACACCCATATACATATAGATAGGGGAACACGTATATATCCCCACGTACGCACCCAATGCGATATCAAGCGACTACGATGATTCAAGTTTGAGAGGTGCCGTCCGGACACAGTTCTCAACCTAAATCATAAAGTCATCCTTAATCACACAACCAAAGAAATACACACACAGTCGATTCCACAAAGAAAGTGTAAGAATAACTGACTCAATCACTCGTTCCCACCTTTTATTACAATCTACCCACGTCACGGGTGCTAGAATATCTATTCGCAAGAGACAAGAGTGATTTCAAAAGATGCATCCAACCAAGCAAGCGGAAAGCAAGCACAAGCTTGGCCATCACCAACAACCAAAAGTGGCACAAGTGATCCCAACAGGTCATTCAAGACTTCAACAAGGAAACGATTTTGCAAGCTAACAATATCACAACAATACTTAGAAGAAAGCTCAACTAAGACATTTGCAACCCAAATATTTCTCCAACGCACAAATAATAGATGTTTTTACACAAGGGAAGTCTCGACAATAAAAACAACGTTCTAAAAGAAACACAACAGTACCAAACTAAAATCGCAAAACAAGGAAAAGATGCTGACAGATGCATCAATCCTGCTGACGTACGGTACTACCAAAGAAAACAAGGCAACACGAATTTACTGGAACGGTGAAACTTGCGGCTGTGGATCTGCTGTGGCAATAACCTATGCTCCTCCACGAGTTTTCTGCCCAACTGGCTGCTTGCCTCTCTGAATCGAAGCACGGCGTGCGTCACTGGAACTGGTTCCTCTCTCGAACTGAGGACGGAACCAAATGATCGGTGACTCTGACTTCCCTGCTGCCGTTGCGTGACTCTGATATCTGCTGCAGAATACTGCCCAACTTCCAACTCTTCCTGACCACCATCCCTCTGCACACAACTCCTGCTCATATGCCCTAACTGGCCACAATGGGAGCAAATGATCTGGGGACATTGAGAACGGTAATGGCATGGCTGCCTGCAATGATGGCACACGATCGAACCACTAGATGGTGCTCCTTGAACACTGACATCTGAAACAAACTGAGAATGCTGCTGACTGAACACTTGCATCTGATCTCTGTGCCTCTTTCTTCCCATGCTACCTGACGATGATCTCGAATCGGTACTAACGGACTGTCGACGAGGCTCCCACACTGGAGCTTCCTTCTTTGCTTCCAGACAAACTGGCTCAACTGCCCTAGCACACTCTAGCATTGCGGCGAAAGAACGGATATGATGCCCCTTAATGAGCTTCTGAAGCGACGGACAAAGACCCTTCTCAAATCTTCGACACTTACGATCCTCTGAGATGACCAACTCTGGGGCAAAACGCGACAAGGACTGAAACTTGATAGCATACTGAGACACCGTCATGTTACCCTGCTGCAAAAACTCAAACTGACTCCGCAACTGATCCCGGAATGCTTCTGGAAAATACTAATTTTCAAATGCGGCGACAAACTGATCCCACGACATAGGAACTGAATCATCATCTACTGCTTCCGGATTGGCAACTCTAGCCATTCTTCTTGCATCTTTCCCAATTTCTATGACCGAATTCCACCATTCACCCGCCTCACCGACCAACTGATAGGAGGCAAAAGATACCCGCATCTTGTCTTCCTGAATCCCGAGGGTATCCAACACCTTTGTGATACCTGACAACCAATGATTTGCTTCAAGTGGCTCACTTTCACCATCGAAACTAGGAGGATTCATAGCGCGAAATTCCCGCAAAGATTCCATCACAACACTGATGCCCCTAGCCCTTGGGGCTTGAGCTGCTCTTGTGGCCTCAACCAAGGTTTCTGCAAGCTGTTGAACAAAACTTCTTGGATCGATTGCATCCTCTAACTGAACATTCTCCCTTTGGACTCCTTATTGCACCTGGTGCGCTCGGCAACCTCTTCGGCGATTAACCATCTTGGCGATAAGGACGATATACAACGAGAAATCCTAGCCAATAAACGAGACAATAATCACATACGGGTAGTATATCATAGCGCACAAGCCGAAAAGAACTAGGAGACCGCAAAATAAACTAAGGAACCGTGACATAAACTAAGGAATCCCAATATCCACATATGGAGCAACCAACCACCTTAAAAGAACCAACATGTAACCACAAATAGATAACCCAAGGAAAGCTACGCACAACTTCTTCTTATTCCCAAGGCTCACACTAGCCTACGACCCAAACACAACTTCTACGCCTCAAACAAGGGCATACTAATGCCAAGCAACTCTCAATGCATGCGAATGCGGAAGAAAACCATTTTCAAAACATTTTGAGAACCCATAGAGACGGAAATCTCCCCATGGTCCGAAGGTATTCGAACGCCAACCAATACTCTCTACAAGAGTCCATTACCAACTAGTAGTGCATCTCCCAATCTAGCCTCAAACCAAAGTACATTAATATCACACACACCTCAACCACAATGTAACGGATTCTAACGTCACGACTTGGCTCCCAGCCTCAAGCTATCAAATGCCACGAATTGGCCAAGTCTCATTCCTTTGCTAAAGCCACGAGTTGGCTAGCACCACCCCAATAAGATTTGCAAGTCCATAACCAACCCTAGCCAAGGGTACTCTCACTTCCTCTATATATGTACATATATAGGTAATACAAGTAGGTGGATTTATTATCTTGAACTTTAGTTAGTTCAATTCCCAGCTCGAAACATTTTAGAAAAGGGCCACAAGGGATTCGAAACCTATTAGACGAATTCCAAGATAGGATCGACAGTCAAACCTTGGGCTAGTGTAAGTGACCAGAAAACCATCGAGCCGTTCATCGATTTACAGTCCCTTTGAT
>NMUG010012142.1:0-10442 GCA_002855965.1 Monotropa hypopitys
TCCAGGTCTTTTTGAATTGCTACGCTGTTTGTGGTTTCGTCAAATCCTTCGGTTCTGATGGTTGGGAGCCCGGTCTCCAGTAGAATGATTGCTTACATGCCGAAGGCTAAAGAGAACAGGGTCTGCCCTGTGGAGCGCCGTGGGGTCGTTCGGTAGGCCCAAAGAATGCTGGGGGGTTCTTCGGCCCATCTCCCCTTAGCTGCTTGAAGTCTTCTTTTGATTCCGCTGCCGATGGTCTTGTTGGATGCTTCGGCTTGACCGTTACCTTGTGGGTAGTGGGAGGTTGAGTTGTAGAACTTGATTCGATGCTCGGCACAAAAATGGTGAAGAGATCCCCCACAAACTGAGTGTCGTTGTCAGATATGAAGGCATATGGGATTCCGAAGCGGGAGACAATGTTCTTCCAAGCAAATCTCTTCGCATCCTTGTCTTCTAGAGTGACCAACGGCTCGACTTCAACCCACTTGGAGAAGTAATCTGTTGCTGTGATCAGAAATTTTAAACCTCCTGGTGTCGTAGGGAGCTTGCCGACGATGTCTAAGCCCCACTGAGCAAAAGGCCATGGGCTGGTCAATGGTGTGAGCTCCTCGGCAGGTTGTCTGATGATCGGGGAGAACCACTAGCAGGAGTCACACTTCTTCACTATCTGTTCTCCGTCTTCCATCATCTTCGGCCACCAGTACCCTTGCGAGATAGCCTGATGCGCTATTGATCTTCCCCCGGTATGAGCTCCTACAGCACTCCTTCTACCAATGTCGGGTGCACACAAAGGAGGTACGGTCCGGAAAATGACCATCTGTACAATTTATCATGAGGGCCAAGCCAGAACCGAGCCGACTTATGGGCAATTCGGTGGGCTTCCCTCTTGTCTTCTGGAAGTGAACCGTCCTTCAGAAATGAAATAATTAGGTCCATCCAGCTAGGACCCTGGCTGATGAAGAAGACGGCTTGTTGCTTCGGTGCTTCGATGCTCGGCTGATCCAGGCTTTGGACACTGACCGTCCTCTGCTCGCTGACTTCTGCTGTTGAGGCTATTCCGGCCAGAGCGTCGGCATGGGCGTTTTGTTTCCTACCGACCTGCTGGATTTGGATTTGCTTGAACAACCCCATTTTTTCTTTGACTTTCTGCATATACCTTCCCATCTGCTCATCTCGGCACTCGTAGTCGCCGTTGACCTGGTTGACCACGAGCTGTGAATCGCTGTAGATGTTCAGGCTTTGAATTTCCAACTCTTCGGCCGCTTTCAGCTTGGCCAGGAGTGCTTCATACTCTGCCTCATTGTTGGAGGCGCTGAAGTTGAGCCGAAGGGAGTGCTCATGGGTAACTCCCTCGGGAGAGATAAGGACAACTCCAGCCCCGCTTCCTCGGCAGTTTGATGCGCCGTCCACAAACATCCTCCATGAGTCCTGATTTTGCAGCAACTCTGGCAAGACTTGTTCGGTCACAGTTTCTTCAAGATGAGGATCCTCAGGCCGAGGAGAGAATTCTGCGAGGAAGTCGGCCAGGATTTGACCCTTGATGGCGGTTTTGGGCTGGAATCTGATATCGAAGTTGGCCAGCTCCACGGCCCACTTGGTGAGTCGACCGGATAGGTCGGCGCGTTTAAGCAACGCCCGAAGAGGAAACTTGGTCAGGACCACTATGGTATGCACCTGGAAGTATGGTGCCAGTTTCCTGGAAGCAATAATCAAAGCATACGCGAGTTTTTCAAGAGGAAGGTACCCGGTTTCGGCGCTGATGAGAGATTTACTAGAGAAGTAGACCGACTGCTGCTCAAGCCCTTCTTGCCGAACCAGTGCTGAGCTGACGGCATGCGGAGTGACGACCAGGTAAAGGTACAACTCTTCCCCTGAATTGGTTTGGCAAGCAGGAGAACCGAAAAGAGGTATTCTTTGAGATTGCCGGGGGCCTCCCTGCACTGATCAGTCCATAGGAAATGTTTTCGGCTATTTTTCTTCAATATCTCATAGAATGGCTGGCATTTGTCTGAGGATCTACTGGTGAACCGGTTGAGAGCTGCGGCCATACCTGCAAGCTTCTGCACTTCTTTCACAGTTCTTGGCTCTTCAATCTTCTGGATGGCCGAAACCTGAGAAGAGTCGGCCTTTATGCCTCGGCGCGTGACAAGGTATCCCAGAAACTTCCCCGAGCCGACTCCGAAGGCGCACTTTGAAGCGTTGAGCCAGAGCTTGTGCTTCTTCAATATGTCGAATACCCTCTGAAGATCGTCCAGGTGGTTTGTTTCGGCCTTACTCTTGACCACCATATCGTCAATGTATGCCTCCATTGTGTCGCCGAGCTGAGAGTTGAACAT
The DNA here is from genome assembly GCA_002855965.1 of Monotropa hypopitys. Classification (NCBI taxonomy): domain Eukaryota; kingdom Viridiplantae; phylum Streptophyta; class Magnoliopsida; order Ericales; family Ericaceae; genus Monotropa; species Monotropa hypopitys. Next base: position 2,316 of record NMUG010012142.1, read on the forward strand.
TTTTGTGACCATCCTCTGGTAGGTTGCTCCGGCGTTCTTCAAGCCGAAGGGCATCACTCGGTAGTAGAACAGCCCCTTGGAGTGATAAATGTTGTTTTCTCCTGATCCGGGCCGAACATGGCTATCTGATGGTACCATCGGTAAGCATCCATGAAGCTCATTCTGGGGTGTCCGGCCGTTGCGTCGACCAGCTGATCAATCCTCGGTACAGGAAAGCTGTCCTTTGGGCAAGCTTCATTGAGGTTAGTGTAGTCAACACAAACCCTCCACTTGCCGGTTTTCTTCTTGACCACCACCATGTTGGCTAACCAGGTGGGATAGTGTACTTCTCGGATCGCCTGCGCTTCGGTCAGACGGTCCACCTCTTCAATAACTGCGTCGGCATGAGCGGCGGCCGATCGCATGGTTTCTGAACGACCGGCCGTCACTCCGGTCGGACGTTGAGGTAATGGCTGATAAATTCTGGGTCTACACCCGACATTTCATAAGGCGTCCAGGCAAAGATTTCGACGTTTCTTTTGAGGCAGCTGATTGTGGCTGCCTTGTCTGCCTCTGACATCTCTGAGTCGATAAGAAAGAAGCGTTCCGGATCGTCGTCGCTCAGAGGGACGGTGTCAAGGTCCTCAATGGATTTTGCCGAGGCACTTGAACCGACGTCCTCCAGCACTGGTTGATCGGGAACCTCCACCCAGTGGACCTGCTCAGGGGTGACTTTGCCCTTGACGACAGCGATATAGCACTGCTTGGCCGAGACTTGGTCTCCCCTAAGCTCCTCCACGCCTCTTGAGCCAATGAATTTGATGACTTGGTGGTATGTGGAGGCGACTCCCTTGATACTGTGGACCCAGGTTCGGCCCAAAATAGCATTGTAAGGCGACGTGACGTCGACTACCACAAACTCCACCTCGGTGGTGACCGTGCCGATGGTCACTGGTATGGTGATTTTGCCGAGCGGCCAGACTGACGCCGCGTTGAACCCTACCAGCGACACGTCAGTCGGTTGTAGGTCCTCTGACTTATATCCCATTTTCTTGAACAAGGAATAATACATGACATCTGCCGAGCTGCCGAGGTCAACGAGAACTCGACTGACCTGGCAGTCGGCAATTTGAAGTGTGACGACTAGCGCGTCGTCGTGGGGGTGTTGGACTCTTTCTGAATCTCTAGAAGAGAAAGTGATGGGGTACCTTGAGTCCGGCTTCGGCTTCTTCGGCATAGGATGGACGGCAAGAATCTCCTTTGCCTCGATTTCTTGGAGCTCAGACCGAAGCTGCTCCTCTCATCGGTGATCCACTGTCCCGTGGATCACGTTGATAATGCGCAGGGCCGGCTTGGGGTCTTCCTTCGGCGCAGCAGTGGCCGTTTTCCCCGTATCAATGAACTCACCAAGATGGCCTGCCGTGACCAGCTCCTCCAAGAAGTCCTTGTAGGCTCGGCAGTTGGTTGTAAGGTGACCCTTCTCCCTGTGATAGGAGCATCTGAACTTGTCGTTGCCGCCCCTCTGAGCTCCCAATCTCTTCTCTGGCCACATGAAGTATGGCTCCTTTTCGATTTTGCGAAGGAGCATGAAGGTGGGCTGTTTGAAGACAGTGGTGTGAGCCACATATTCGTACGGCTTGTAGGTCCGTGGTTCCCTCGACTGGACGATATTAGTTTCTTTTCTCCTGGCCGTGTTGTTATGGCTGTTGGAGCCTTGGCCGGATCGCTGGTCGGCTCTGCTCCGCTCTTCCTTGGCTTCTTCCAACTTTGCGTGAAGCTCGATTCTAGCCATGAGCTCATTCATCGTTGTCGGAGGGAAAAGCATGAGGTCTTCGAACTCTCGACTAGAATGGTCCAGGCCGAGTTTGAATGATGTAACTGCGATTTTTTGATCGCACTCCTCAATTTCATTGCAGAGGTCCCAGTACCGGGCTGCGTATTGTCGCAGAGATTCAGACCTCGCTCGCCGAAGGCCGAGGAGGGAATCAACCTCTTTCTTGACTTTGGTGCTGGTGATGAACCGAGCCAGGAAGGTCGTTGAGAGGTCCCTCCATGAGGAGATGGACCCTGCTGGCAGTCGGTCAAACTAGAGTAACCCAACCTCGCCGAGGCTGGATGGAAAAAGCTTGCACATCAAGGCATCCTCCCCAGAATAGAGGGACATCATCTGCCTGAAGTGCACTATGTGAGTATACGAATCCATTTTGAAATCGTATTTGTTGAACTTTCTGGCTAACTTTCTGCTCCGAAAATTGACTGCCTCCCTGGCCGTCGTGCCTCCTATGCCTAGGAGGTGATTGATCTCGGGCCTAACGATTCCTTTGAGCCACTGGAACTGGATTTGGGCCGAGGCGATCGAACACTGGTGGCCTGGCATTTGAAGCTGAGTGTTCGTCCCTGGGCCGAGGAGGCGAGACCCGGCGCCTGACGCGACGGTCCTCGTTGTCCCTCTCCCGGGCGGGGACTTCCTCTATCCTTTCCCCCAGCCTGTTCAGGGCCGAGGGCCTGGTCTGCTGGGACCTGCTCCTACTCTGGGACGGCTCCTTGTACTCCTTGTCGTCTCTCTCGGCACGGCTCCTTGCGGGTGCTGCCCTTTTCTTCTTGGTAGCCTCCCTCAGGAGGGTCATCTCTCTGATGAGGGCATGAATTTGGTGATCCCTTCGGCCCAGATCGCCCTCCAGCTGGCGAATGTACTGCCTCGTGGTCAGCTTGGCCGGAGGGTCTGGACACTCACTCGAGTGGTAGCTGGTGTCGCTGGCACGGACACGCTCAGGAGTGCGAAGAGCAGAGTCTCCGGTCCTGGCTACCTCTTTCCCTTTGCGCCTTCTGCCATCCAACTGATTGTCCTTGGAAGCCATCTTCGAGCTCACAGTAGATATCTGAATGTTAGAGAAAGGATTCCCCAGCGGAGTCGCCAATTGTTGGGGGGTAAGCCTTTCCTGTGGTGGTTCGCTGCTGTGAGCGGAGGAGATGAACTGCAAAGTGGTTGCTGGACCTAGCTTCACAGGTAACACACGTTAGACTACCATCGTCGTCGTCGGTGGACCCTCCGATGGCAAAGTCAGCAAAGAGATTGTAGAGAGAGAAAGTAAATGGACAGAGCTTCTGCTAGTGAGAGAGAGTCTACCTTTGCATTGAATGCTCATCTGTATTTATAGCACATCGGAGAATGGGAGACACGCGCTTCGACGCGAGTGAACTGGTGTGGCAGGTCATGGGGCAACGTGCCTGTCTCCTCTGAGCGTCTGAACGTGTGGCCGACCGGTCGGCCCCGACAGTGTCAGGCGCCGCCGCCTGACAACATCGGGCGGCAGAAAAACTGACTGAGCGTGCCTGACATTCTGCGAGAATCACGGAAAAGCTGATTCTGTGTCAGGCGTGTGTCTGTCATGTGCGCAAAACACAGGATGCTGTCCCCGAGGGAATCTTCGCTGTGAACAAGGCATTTTGTCCTGTCTGGCCGAAGCGGACTGCTTCGGCGTTGCTCGTTGTAGGCCGGGCTGTCCTGGGCTAAGAGACCTCTGCACAAAAGTGATCCCAAGGGAGCCTCTGACGTCTGCCATTGCTCTGCTCGGTCGCATGACCTTGACCGCTAGGTTCTCTGGCTAGGCACCTCCTCTGGGTTTTGGGTCTCCGGGCCGAAGAGAGCCCCAGAGAGGCCCTGTTGCCGGCTAAGATCTGTTCGGCAGCATGTCGGCTGCCATGAGTTGTGGTCCTCCTAGAGGAGGTCGTGGCTCCGGCCTCCTGAGAGTTCGGCCCCCAACAAATGGTGACCTTTCAACTCCTTGACTTCTCATCAAGGAGGGGGGATGAACGTGGTTAGAAGACTCCTCATTTTCTTCACTGTGGCATCCTTACAACTTCTCTTCTTATCCTCTTATTCAGCACATAACAATTCGAGTGACCGTGTGGGACTTATGCATGCATCCATTATCACTGACTGACCAATCAATGCATGTACGCACCACAACCACACTGACGTGACCCCGCACTGAAGATGCTTGCTGCACTGGCCTAGCCTTATCCTCAGCCGACATCCAGGATTAACATAAGGCTTACCTCATCCATCGTAATCCACCCACGCACCTTACTTGTCGTACTGCCAGAATGTCCTTCTAGACCTAATTCTGACCGTGCTGTATACAGGGATGTGCACGGGCTGGCTATATTACTTCGGTTAAGGTCCAAACATTAATCCTTGCACAAGTAATCCAGCTAAATCATCTATAATCTGGCAAGCATGTCCCTAAATAGGTTCTTCTTACTCTGTTGGATATGTCACCAGCTAATCATGGACAATCTAATTAGCAATGATAATACTCTCATGTGACATACCGCGCAGATGTCCTAATCTCAGAGAGATGACCTTATTTGCGGTGCCAAAAAAGGAAACATTATCCTTAAACATCACACATAACAAACCTGACACACTAGCCACACTCAATAACACCTTTATTGGTCCAACCCGAGTTGCCATGTGTCATCCATACTTTATCCCTCCACAATGACCATCTGTCATTTTGGCTGCGCGTTGGTCACCGGAGATGATAGCTGTTGATGTGACGCTTTGGCAGACGCGTCATCGATGCAGAAGGAGACACGTCATCATGATCAGAATGACGGTTGAATAAAGTTGTCAGAGATCCAAGCTCCAAGACACTCAAGTGGTCCAACATTCTTCATCTTCGGCTCTATCACATCTCTTCGGCACCAGCACGCCTTTTCGGCACTAAGTCAACCCCGCTTCGGCCAAAATGTCCTGACCAAAGGGGTTGAGTGGCTATTGTTGGGGGCTGAACCAAAGAGAGGCTGGAGCCACGAACTCCTCCGGGAGGTTTAGATCACAAGTCAGAAGTCATGCGACCGAGCAGGGGAAGGACCGACGGAGGGGGCTCCCTAGGGCTTGCTTCGGCACTAAAGACTCACAGTCCAGGGACAGCTCCTTGCTGACGGTCCCTCGATACCGAAGGGTGCTCCTTCGGCCAAATAGGACAACATCCTCGACTACATGGAAGATTTCCTTGGGAGACAGCATCCTAGATTCTGCGCACATGGCAGACACCCGCCTGACACAGAAATCAGCTTTTTCGTGATTTTCGTAGTACGTCAGACAACCTTTTCAGCTTTTCTGCTGCCCAATGCAGTTAGACGGTGGCACCTGACACTGTTAGGAGCCGATCGGTCGGCCTGCCGCTCAGGCACGTAGTGGGGACACGTGCATTGTCCAATGGTGCAGGATGAAGGCTTACTCATGCCGAAGCACGCATTGTACACTCACCGACAGTTCTATATATATATATTAGAGCATTCAATGCTAGAGGTACACTTTCTCCTAGAGCCAAAACTCTCTCAATTTGCATTCTTTCTCTCTAAACCCTTGCTGACTTAGCCATCGGAGGGTTCAACGGCGACATCTGTCTGTAGCCTAACGTTTCTCTTTTTTGCAAGACAGTTCATCCCATCTACACCACCTCCGTTTGGATCCACCGGTTGAAAGGCTTACCCCCCAACAACCACAATGCCACCCAACGGTTATAAACGTCAAGTTTCTTATTTATGGCTATATAAATATGTGTTGAGGTCTTTAATACCCTAAGAGAATACTCCTACAAGTGTCATTTTGATATCTGTTCCAAATCTCTCTCTATACCTCTCTCCCTTGTATTTTACCATGTAATCAATTCTCGGAGAGACTTTTACTTTACTTGTAGTTTGTATTAGAGAGAGTTTATTATACTTCATTCTAAGGGAAGTCTAAGCTTCCCATCTTGTTCTTTCTTGACTTCAAAGGTTAGTAAAGTTCCTTGGTTGAAGAACTTGCAAATGTAGTTAGTCACCTGAAAGGCTATCAAGGTTCGAGTCACCTGAAAGCACTTAAGGTTGGAGAGCACCTAGAAGCTACTCAAAGAAACAACAAGTGGATGCCCAAAAGATTCACAAGGTTAGAGCACATCTGACAAGTGGCTCAAGTCATTTGTAAGGTTTGATTACCACCGTAAGGTAATCTTCTTATTAGTGGAACCCTTGTACTTTTAAGGAAAGTGTACATACCTTAGACCGTGAATAAGCCTAAGGGAATCACTATATTTTTTGGTGTTCCTCTCCTTACTTTGGATTGCATTCTTTACTTCTTGCCTTGTGTTTTATTCTTGTGTTGCCTTGGTTGTGCTTGCACTTTTACTATTATGTTTGTTTAATCAAAATATATTGATCAATACTCTTGGAACCAAAATAATCCCGGAAATATCAATCGTTGTTGTATTGCAACAACTTAGGTATAACAGAAGAGTTTTGACATTGGTTCCTTGACACTAGATTCAAATTTATTTTAATTTAACATTTAGCCCAAATTCTTTATCTTGGAATTTTTTTTATTTGTGTATAATTTTAACCCTCTCTCTTGATTGCACATTTTATACATATTTAGATCGTTGTCGCATATATCATCTAAGCCAACAACAATAATAATTACATCATCAAAATCTGAGATAACCGAACCCATTATTCATCCTTGCTCCATTCACTAACTTCATTGTTATTAGAAAGATTATCCTACAATGAGCACATAAATAAAATCATCCAAAGCATATTTCAATTTATTATTATAAATGGAAGAGAAAAGAGAATAATCATTGGACGACGTGGATTAGAATTACACTTATGGTGAAGATAACCACCAAGATTCTATTTACAATAATCAACCATAGAAAAAAAGAGCACTACTATGTGCAATGATCATTGCAATGGCTGATAATCTGGATTGTTCAGAGGTTAAGTCAGTCATCATTTCACTTTTAAGCTTAACTCCTGAACGATCTAGATTATCCGTCATTGCAAGGATCATTGCACATAGCATATTCTAAAAAAATACAAAAACTATTATTCACCTATAATGAAATAATAAATATTCATACACCAAAAGTATTTATACATACTTAAATCACATGATAATTTATAAAACCATGTTTGGATAGTACATATAAAATATTTTTATAGTATTAGAGTAATTAACAACTTACAAATAAACCAAGATCTTAAACTATTATGATCTTACAAAATAAAATACTAAGCAAAAATACCCGAATCTATGAACTCTAGCGATATATTCAGATCTATTCCTGAAAAACTCAAACACTTCATAAATTAGTAAAGTATTCATAATTTTATAAAGAATATTGTATCCTACATAAAAGACATGTTTCTCTTTTTTATATTTTTTCTAGTATTTTGTAACTCTTAAGTTGATATATTATGAGAGACTTTATATATATATATATATATTTGATAATTCAGGTGTGCAGGTCAATTTACACGTACCACGACTAATTTTGAGGGAATCAATTCCTGCGTCAGCTACTGAGGGCCTCGCTTGTAGACAAAGCAAAAATTCTGTGCATCTGGCCCAAAGAAAAGAATATTTCAAAGAGGTTTCGATCCTAAAACCTAATAAGAGTATGAGAGACTTTTTTACATTGACCAATCAAATAATAGTAAAGCCTAAAGATATGAGTTGCTATTAGAACACAAGGAACGGGGAGAGGGAGGCTCTCGAAACCAAACGAGAAAGCCTTCTCCTACCAACGAGAAGGTAGGAGCGACCTTGGTATGGAAACTTACTAAGTGATAATTTTCAAATTCAGAGAAATCCAGAAAAAGGACAATCCTAAGCCAAATCTTTTTTTTCTTTTAAAACAAGAAATTTTTTATAAAGAAAGTGAAGGAAAAAAAGAAAAAAAGAAAGGTGTTAAAACTCTATATGAAAGTTGTTCTAACAAATGGAGTTGGCTTCAAAATAATTTTAGATACGATGCATATTCAATATATGTGACAAATTAATGAATAAATTAAAAAATTATTCTTACACGCCTTTCTTTCTTTGCCTCTAATATAGAGAACGAGCTATAAACTTGGATTGCTCAAATCTCAGAACCTCTTTTACAGGGTGTTTCGATCATAAAAATCATACTCTCTCTCCACCCCCACCCCACCACGCCCTCTCTCTAAGTATACTATATTTATGCATGTATGTAGAATATAGATATTTAGACATATGCAGACACACACATAGGAGGCATTTGCTGGTTGATGGAGGAGAGAAAAAGGTGCAGTTTCCTTCGTACTCAGGTAAGCATTGGCCCTCTTTCTTTA
>NMUG010012143.1:0-10441 GCA_002855965.1 Monotropa hypopitys
AAGAATCTTTAACAACAACTCTCTAAACCCTAGTGTGTTAACTTAATCTCGTTGTCTTATGGATGTGTGGTGCACATTGTAGGAGGCGATCCTTGCTTATGTCGGTTTGCTCGTCGACAACTTCATGGCGATGGTGGCGATTCGCGGCGACGCGATGGTGGTCGCGGCGGTGGTTGTCGTGCTCTGATGGGTAAACTCTTAACTTTTATCTTGTGTGTGTGTGTGTCTATAGTATTATTGTTCGTCGTTCGTTTGCATCAATTTCATAATCCATGTCGTGTATCGTATTTGATTTCACATGTCGTAGTGTTTGGGTCTATCGTGCTTGAGGTGACTTGGATTCGGTTTGATTGTCATCATAGGATCGATAGTGAACTATTGGGTGTCATATAGTGATCGTTGAGTCAGGTAGAGGCCTTTGGAGTCGATGGCCGTTAAGTGTTCGATGAAATGCTTGAATGAGCATTAGATTGTGTTTGAAGAGTTTTGGGGTTGCTTGGGTTGTCATAAGACTCTTGTGGTTGTTTGGTTGGTCACTAGAATCCCCTTAAGTTAGTATTGATCCTTAGATCACTCTTTGGTCTTGGTTGTTGATAATTGGGTGAATGTGGGTATTGTGATGTTGGGCATCGTTGGGTTCCTCTTGAACGTGTCATACCTATTCTTTTGGCTTTGTGGTGGATTGCCCTTGATTGTGTCAAGGAGTGTGAGTTGATTGATGGGAACTTAACAATGAACGCAATGAATTTAATGAACGACAAATACGGAGATGGATCCTACGAGGACCACTCCTTGGCGATCTTGAATCATTCACCAAATTCTCACTTTTTGGAACAACAATGAACATGTGAAGAGTGTTGTGGTTCGATGTCGTAGAGGGTACCATGCAATAGATTAGGAAGGAGTTTGCCCCAACCCTTTGGGATTGATATCGATACGTGGATATGGACTATATCTCGGCACGTTACCATAAAATGTGTGTTCTTGTGGGTTAATGGTACCTCTTCGGGTTTAGGAAGGAGTTTTCCCTACCCGTGCTACGACCCCGAGTTTAGGAAAAAGTTTGCCTTACTCGGATGTGTTTTCATGTGTGATACCCATGTGTGACTCACTTGTGCCACCAAGTGGGAAAAGCGGGTCGTGGGTGCGATTATAGTCCTATGACTCCCTTGTGTCGCCAAGGGAGAAAAGCGATAAGGACGAGTTCTGTGGTGTCCCGTGACCCAGTCCTTGTGTATGATGGGTGGGACTTAGTGCAACCTCCTAGTACATGACTCACATAGTCAACAATATGGGTAATGTCAGAATGGATGGCTTGGGCTCCCTTGATTCGTCAAGTGGAGACAATTGTTGATAATGAATGAATAATGGAAAATCTACCTCTTTACCCAAATATGTTTCAAAGTTAAATAACACCTGAATCTATATCAGTGCTTGGATTATTGAGGGCTTGGGAATGAGGTAGTGAGGTGATTGTGACGTAGTAGCTTTGGGTATCATTTACCGATTAGGTGGTTGTCTATCTTGTAGTACCATAGCCTCGTTCTACTTTTGGGTTTGCACTTACCTATCACGAGTGTGAGTGTTGGTTTACCTTGAGATCTTGCGATTGTTGCTGTACGTCTGTGCCTTGGGTTCTCCCCTTTCTCTACCCTTGTGAGGACACTTAGGCACACATTCGCGTGTGTGCACTTGATAGTAGTTAATGGTTTTTCTGCTGAGCTGTGGAATGCTTAGACCCTCCTTCTTTTCTCTTTTTAGTCTGTTTGCAGGGTGTTGCCCGTTGGCAGATTCTGGAGACTTGCCTGCTGTTGGATCCCTTTGGAGCTTGCAACCTTGGCCTCTCCTGGACTCTCTCTCTTGTACTCTCTTGGTACAGTTTGTCACTGTTGTAGTTAGCTATTGTACCTTTTCTCCTTCGTTCAAATGTATCAATGTAATAGATCAGTGAATGTATTTCCCTCTCTTCACTTTCATTTCCGTATCATGTGTAATGTAATGTATATCTCACTGATTGTATGAATAACAATGGTTAACACCCTCCCTTTTATATATATATGAAAAAAAATATGATTGAAAGTTTCTTTTTATTTAAAAATTGAGGGATGTTACACCAACAACTAGGGGTGCTTGGTCTGCCCCCTTGGATGTTGCTGCTGGACCAAACGACTCATTTCTCCCTCTAAATGCTTGATAGTCTAGGCTTGAGATTTGACCATTTCCATCAAGTCCTCATCCCTAATGGATCTTGATCTGGACTGAGACTGTGACCCTAGGGATCGAGACCCGCTTTCCTTTTCATGTGAATAGTATTCATCCTCTATATCCAAGTACTCTTCATCTTCCAAGTTTCTGTTATCCGGCAATTCAACTTCCTTTCCCCTACCCACAGGGTGACTTGGACCACCAGACAATAGTTTTTGGAAACGAGGGCGACTCCTGGTCTTTTTGGGTACCGGTGGTGGCTCAGGATGATTGGTCATTGCTCTTTTGCCATCACTGGGACCCCTCAGCTGTTCTTGTGCTTCGTTGTCATCTCTTGCTGCCATCTTGTTCAAACTTTTGAGAAACTAACTTGCACCTTTTCTTCAAACTTTGTCAGATCTTTTCCACAAACGACGCCAATTGTGCGGTGATAAAACTCACCCCTGCAAGGATACTGTTGTTGACTTTGACTTGATGACTTGTCTGCTACTGCAACTTCTTTTCTACTCTATTCTCGCCTTATATCCTGCTTCGTTCCTTCTTTATATCTTTTTGCAACCACAAACAGTTAGATGACCCCCTATCCAAGTGGCTTGGAAGGCCCTCTGATGATTAAGTTAGTCCCGGTTAGAGAGAAACTTAACCCTAATCAAAGGAAATGAACAATGGAAGGTCAAAGAAAATTTTGGCAGAGTTTTGTTACCAAAATTGCCGATCCCTTCTAAAGGAGGTAAGGACATGCTTTTATACCTCTCCTTCCATCATTAACTGCACTGTTCCAACTTCTTGACTTCTCATCAAAAAGGGGAGATGAATCTAGACAGGTGACTTCTCATCTCCCATCTTATTAATTCATCAGACTGTCCACCTCCCACCTTTTGGGTTTCTTCTTATACACTTAATGTATCGACTTGACCTAATAACAGTTGGGACGTGTGATGATTAACTTCTTACTCATTAACCAACACCTATACATCTCACCCAAACTATTGTCGAGCTGACTACTGTCCCGCATTGAGGATGCTTACCGCCCTGGGCCTAGCTTTATCCACAGCTGAGGTGCCACACTTATACTTGGATGACCAGCTCTACCGAGATCCCAGTCATGGTCCCATAATGCCCATGCCGCACTGCTAAGATGTCTTGCCCACTGGGCCTGACCTGATCCCAAGTACCACATGGCTATTGGACCCACAAAAGGCTTTATCTCATAAGATCCAGTCCAAGTATCACTCAGGGAATACCCATCTGGGTAAATCCTCCTCAATGAAGTTTCTTTTTTTTAACAGGGATCCCATGCTACATGGATGTCTAGCCATCGTAGGCCAGACCTTATCCTTAACATGGATTTTCAATGGATATACTGCTAGCTGAATCTAGGGCGATCCAAACGGTATTACCGAACTGCCCATATATCACACTGTCTAGATGCCAACTGTGCTCAGCTGACCTTATCCCACAGTGCTATACATAGGCAGCAATCTCAAAAAAATGACCCACAAATCAGATCTGTTGAACTGAAACAACCCTCCTAGACACCAAGGATAATCTCAAATTACATTCCATGATCAAAGCTTTGAATGAGTAACTTTAAAAACCCAAAAATCAAACATTACCATTTTGACAAAATGATCCAGCACCAAATTTACAATCACGGGCAGGGAACTAGCAAATATGCCTAAAACTTAATTACTTGCTTTAGAGGGTGATGATGCAATTTCTGGTTTCTCCTCTTCTTGCTTTCGAGCCCTGCAAAAACAATCTTGACACCGGTGTGGTGCCTGCCAAATATCTTCCGATGCTAAAGTCAGTCATGTTTCAGTAAAGGAGAAAGAGAATTCAAAGAGAATTAAGTTACAGAAAATATTTCATACCCGTTATAGTAGTCCTCCTGGACATTATATATCATCCTCTATTTTAGGAAAACTTCAGTAAACTTCTATAACGTTTCCTTATCCACTCTGCACGCTCCCATGATTGTATGCTGATATCTCGCACTTCCGTTTTGGCCCTATAGAACCCATATTTCAAACATTGAATAGGCAGGAAAGATTGGTTAAAGAACGTGGACATGCACCTGCTGCATTCAGTCTGGTTACTGAGATCTTCCCATTATTGCTAGCTCCGAGCTGAGGTCCCATTAATTATGTTAGCATAACTATGACCTCCAGGCTGACCTAAGGTCCTGTCCGTGGCGCCAAGCTCTAAGTTCAGCACAACCTATCAGACGGTAAACCCTAAACATCAAATTCTGTGAATTGCCAATAACAAAAAATGGCCACTGTAATTAATGAAAAGGACTTTTTATGACCCGATTCTTTAAAATTTCTTAAACCTTATAGTGATGTAAACAAGCATGGCATGTGGAATTTTCACTAAGTTTGCAGCTTCTCATTCATTCTGTCATAACAAACATATAAATTGTCTTCTATGCCAAGGGTAAAGAGACCAAATTTGAATCTTCCTTTCCTCTAAGCAACAAAAACTCATTCCAATCCTTTGTCCATATTCTGTCAATTCTGAGAGAGTTCAAAACACAGCAAGTTTGCAGGTTCGGGAGTGTTGTGCTACACAACCGGAAAACCGATTTTACCCTGGGAGCCGAAGGCCAACGTCAACCTCAAGCACCTACAGTGAGGCGGCCTATTTTGGCTTAAGATTGTAGGATATGGGCCCTAAAGCAATGATCGCCAAGAAATAGTCCGTACCATTTCAGGACAACTGTTTTAATTGTGGCAAATCTGGGCATCGTGCTACTGACTGCAGGAAGCCTCTGAACTCTCATGCTAAAGCGTATTTGGCAGAGATGGAGGCAACCACAAAAGATGTTGCAGATATGAACCTATCGTTCATGGTCTCTGATGTAAACCTAACCGGTTCTAACCCTAGAGAATGGTAGCTCAACACTAGAGCTATTCACCACATCTGCTTCGATAGGAGTATGTTTACTACTTTTGCACCGGTTACAAACATTGAAAAAATATTCTTGGCAACCTCGGCTACCTCTATGGTAGAAGACCAGGGAAAGATTATTATCAAGTTGACGTCTGGAACAGAAATGATGCTCAACAATGTGCTCTATATGCCTGAGATTCGTAAGAATCTCATTTCTGGATCCTTGCTGGTTAAGGGCGGAATGTGCATGATATTCGAGGCCGATAAGGTGGTCTTCACAAAGGCAGTAGTTTTTATTGGAAAAGGCCATTTGTCAGATGGGCTATTTAAGCTCAGTGTATGTACTGTAATTCCTAACAAGGGAAAGAATGTAATATCTGACAATGTTATCAATAAAAATGTCTCTACTTCTGCTTACTTGCTTGAGTGAGATTGGAGCAGGGAAGTATGTCAGTGGTTGATTATGAGGCACGATTTGCAGAATTATCACGTTATGCACCTGATATGGTAGATACTGAGGAGAAGAAATGCAGAAAATTCAGAGAGGGTTTGAATATGGAGATCAGAAACAGATTGACTTCTTTTCGCGAGAAAGACTATCCAGATTTGATCGATATGACTCGACAGATTGGGAAGAATTATGAAGAGTATAAAGAAAGCAGAGAAAAGAGAAAGATGGGCTATTTTGAGACTCGACCCAGTGGGAGATTCAGTGGAGGACAGAGACCGCCACATCCACATCAATCTCAATCCAGTAAGAGTGGCAGATGGAGGGGCAGTAAACCAGTACAGAGTCAGAGTGGTGCTAGTCAGACTGAGGCCAAGGGATTTACAGAGATGAGGCGATGTTTAAAATGCGGTGCAGTTGGTCACATTGCGAGTAATTGTATGGTTAAGGGGCCAAGCTTTCGATGCTTCAATTACAATGAGGAGGGGCATATGGCAAATCAATGTACGAAGCCGAGGGCTGTGCCAGCATCATCTTCAGCCAGTGTTACTGGAGGGAAAGGGAAGAGTACAGTGATTCCCACAGCACCAGCTAGAGTGTTTTCAGTTACACGACAGGGAGCTGAGGCGTCTCCAGATGTTGTTACAGGTACTCTTAGAATCTTTGATCAAAATGCAGTAGTGTTGATAGACCCTGGTTCATCGCATTCTTTTGTTGCTTCCATATTTACTGCTTGGTTAAAGATATCTTGTGAATCTTTGGGATGTTCGTTAGCTGTGTCTACACCTATAGGAAATGTTGTAATAGTAAAGAAATTTTATCCGGGGTGCAAACTAACATTTGGGGAATACACATTAGAGGTTGATTTGGTGCCACTTGAAATGGTCGACTTCGATATTATTTTGAGTATGGACTTGTTAGCACGTTATCACGCTCTAGTAGACTGTTTTGCTAAAGAGGTGGTGTTGAAAATTTCTGATGATTCTGAAATAAGATTCTGTGGTGAGAGGAAGAAACAAATGGGTAATAGAATTTCTGCTATCAAAGCTAGGAAGATGTTGAATAAAGGGTGCGACGGTTTTCTTGCTTACGTTATAGATAGTCAGAAGAATGAAGAGGTGAAGTTAGAGGATCTACAAATTGTCAGAGAGTTTCCGGTTGTTTTTCCTGATGAGTTACCGGGGGTAGTTCCTGACAGAGAAGTTGAGTTTACTATGGAGTTATTGCCTGGGGTTGATCCGATTTCGATAGCACCTTATCGTATGGCTTTTGCAGAACTGTTAGAGTTGAAGATTCAGTTGAAAGATCTTCTAGATAAGGGGTTTATACGGCCTAACATTTCTCCTTGGGATGCACCGGTATTATTTGTGAAGAAGAAAGACAGTTCTATGCGTATGTGTATTGATTATCGCCAGTTGAACAAGGTGACAATACGTAATAAATATCCACTTCCCAGAATTGATGACCTATTTGATCAGTTGAGTGGGGCATCTATCTATTCTAAAATCGATTTGAGATCGGGATATTATCAGGTGAAAGTGAGGGACAGTGATGTGTCGAAGACTGCGTTCAGGACTCGTTATGGGCATTATGAATCTCTGGTGTTACCGTTTGGGTTGACTAATGCGCCATCAGTCTTTATGGATCTTATGAATCGAATTTTCCAGCCGTTTCTTGATTCCTTTGTGATTATTTTCATCAATGATATTCTTATCTATTCGAAGTCAGTTGAAGAGCATGAGAATCATATGCGTATTGTTTTGCAAACATTGAGGGATAGACAGTTATATACGAAGTTCAGTAAATGTGAATTCTGGCTGAGACAAGTGATTTTTCTGGGGCATGTCATCTCTGAGATGGGAATCAGTGTAGATCCGAAAAAGGTAGAGGCAGTGTTGAATTGGGCTAGACCGACTAGTGTTACCGAGATCAGAAGTTTTCTGGGTTTAGCTGGTTACTACCGCAGATTTATTCAGAGGTTTTCTGCTATATCTCTACCGATGACCAAGCTGATCCGTAAGGGGGTTAAGTTTGTCTGGACAGATGAATGCGAGAAGAGTTTTGAGCTGTTGAAGCAAAAGTTAGTATCAGCACCTATTCTATCTATTCCAGAGGGGACAGAAGATTTCGTGGTTTATAGCGATGTGTCTTTGCAAGGATTGGGCTGTGTTCTTATGCTACGGGGTAAAGTGATAGCGTATGCATCTCGACAGTTGAAGACACACGAGCTCAATTATCCGACACATGATCTAGAATTAGCGACAGTTGTTTTTGTTCTTAAATTATGACGTCATTACTTATATGGAACGACGTGTGAGATATATACAGACCATCAGAGTTTGAAGTATCTGTTTACACAGAGATATCTGAATCTGAGGCAAAGAAGATGGGTGGAGTTGACATCTGACTACGACTGTTCTATTTATTATTGTCCGGGGAAGGCTAACATGGTTGCCGATGCTCTGAGTCGGAAAACTATGAGTAACCTATCTTGTTTATATTGTGCCAGAGTGGAGAATTTCTTTTCTATTCAGAAGCTGGGAGTTCTTTTATTATTCTCAGATTCTGATATTTTGTTGGCTCAATTCTGTGTTCGACCACTATATATTGATCGTATTCGTAAAGGGCAGTTAGTTGATGACTATTTGATAAAGATGAGGCAACATGTTGAAGATGGGATGATAGCTGATTTTCATATTCGGGATGATGGAGTTCTATTGTTCAGAAACAGACTGTGCGTTCCTGATATTGGCGATTTTAAGCAAGAATTGTTGGAAGAGGCACATGGATCGGTTTATGCGATGCATCCTGGCAGTACAAAATTATATAGAAATCTTCGGGAAAATTTCTGGTGGAAAGGCATGAAAAGGGAGGTAACAGAGTTCTTTGCCAAATGTGTTACTTGTCAGCTAGTTAAAGCAAAACATCAAAGTCCCACATGTTTGTTGCAGAGTTTGCCGATTTCGGAATGGAAATGGGAACACGTGACCATGGATTTTGTTGTGGGATGGCCACGTTCGAGATCTGGGTATGATTCTATATGGGTTATTGTTGATCGATTGACCAAATCATCTCATTTCTTGGCAGTGAAGACCACATATAATGTGGATAGATATGCTCGGATTTATATTGATCAGATTATACGGTTACATGGTGTGCCAGTTTCTATTGTTAGTGACCGAGATCCGAAATTCACTTCTAGATTTTGGGGAAGTTTACAAAATGCATTGGCTACGAATCTGAAATTCAGTACGGCGTTTCATCCCCAGACCGATGGGCAGTCTGAGCAGACTATTCAGGTATTGGAAGATATGTTGCGAGCCTGCGTTCTTGATTTTGTGGGCAGTTGGGATTCTTATCTGCCATTGATGGAGTTTGCACACAACAACAATTTTCATAGCAGTATCTGTATGGCTCCTTATGAAGCACTATATAGACGGAGATGTAGATCTCCTATCTGTTGGTACGAGGTTGTAGAGAGACAAATTATGGGTCCAGAGTTAGTTCAGCAAACTACTGATGGAGTCAGAATCATTCGGGAAAGGTTGAAAGTTGCACAGAGTCGACAGAAAAGCTACGCAGATAACAGAAGATGTTTGCTAAAATTTGCAGTGGGTGACTTTGTTTTCATCCGGGTTTCACCTTGGAAAGGTGTTATCAGATTTCGGGGAAAAGGAAAATTAGCGCCGCGTTACATTGGTCCCTATGAGATTGTTGACAGAATTGGGGAAACTGCGTACAGATTAGCATTGCTAGCAGAGTTGTCGCGACTACATAATGTATTTCATGTTTCGATGCTACGGAAATTCATTGGGGATACCTCTGTTATTCTGGAATCAGTACCGGTGGAACTGAAAGAGGACTTGTCATTTGAGGAATATCCGATACGGATTGTGGACAAAAAAGAACAACGGTTGCGTACGAAAGTTGTGCGTGGGTTAAAGTAGTTTGGCAGTATCACGGGACTGAAGGAGCTACTTGGGAGGGGGAAGATTCCATGAAAGCCCAATATCCACATCTGTTTGGTTCAGGTATTCTAAATTTCGAGGACGAAATTTTCTAAGTGGGGGAGAGTTGTAAGACCTGGCTTAGAAAATACGTCATTTAATTTAATTAAATGTTCATTAGTATTATTTATATGCAAATGTGGTTTAGAAGAAGATAGATGGTGTTAAAAATATAATGTTTAAGAAAATTTCTTGAATTAGTGTTGGTATGAATAGTAGAGGAAAAGTCATAAAAGAGTTAGAAAATTTTTGGAGTTTAAAAAATGAAGTCCCTGGAAATTTGCCCAGGAGTTAATTTCGCTGGGAGCGCAACCGGTAGCGCCTATTTGTGGCATAACCGGTAGCGTTTGTGCGGATGAGTAAGGGTAGGATAGTAAAGTTATTAATCGGTGGAGTTTGGCATATGTGAATAAAAGATTTTTGGACTGTCATATACTCAGCAGAGAGTACCTTTTTGTTTCATTCCTATCCAACTTGTCGAGAGAGAGAGAGAACATTGAGAGATTGAGATCGAAGAGGGGGTTTTGATTTTTGGAAGAAAATAAGCTGTGGAATTGAAATCTGCTGGTAAGAACTTTAGATTCTATTGTATTTTGGCTTTAATTCAATAAAAGTTTGCAAGTTCTTCCCGGATTTGATATTTGTTTGACTAGGGTTCCTTGCAAAATTCGAATACGTATCTTTTTAGGAGGTGAGTTTGTAAAATCTAATGGATTTTTGGTTAAATGGAAAACAAAATTAGTGTTTATTTGGTTAGAAATGATAGATTTTGTATGTACAATAGTTATATTTTCTGCTGTGATTGTTTAGAACATCTGGGTTGAATTTTGAAGTTTGGAACGATGATGAACAGTGTCTGAAAATTTCTGGGTTTTCGATTGCAGTA
>NMUG010012144.1:0-10442 GCA_002855965.1 Monotropa hypopitys
AACAAAGAGACACCAGCAGCAAAGAGAAGCATGACGCAGAGCGGGGATTGCCCGGCATTCGATTGAAGGCCTTAGTTCCACGATATTCCCTTCGAATACAGGACCAGGGGCTCTAACACTGCTCCCTTCGGTCATAGGTTTTGAGACTCCGACATTGCTTCGGAAGAGCCTCCACATCGTCCCGACAGTCGTGCCCTCGACTGCAAAATGTATCTTCTTGTATTTCACATACAGCATTTTTGGTGAATGACAGCCGACATGTCACACTGCTGGATGTTGTTGGGCGCCGCCCAATCGTCCATGTGCATGCCACTTGTGTCAGGTGCATTGTCCCAAGTTGTCGGAACATGGATTATACGCACGCCGAAGCACGTACGGACCACGCACCGATGCAACTATATATTCCAGCCAAGGGTTGAGGGAGAGGTACGTGATTTCTTGTGCTCAGACTCTGTCAAAGTTCTATCTCTAAATCTTATTTACTTTATCATCGGAGGGTCTACCGACGGCATTATCGGTAGTCTAACGTTTTCTTCTTTTGCAGTTAGGTCTCCCATCGCCTATCTCTTGTTACTCGGATCCAACAAGTGAAGGCAGACCCCACAACAATTAGTGATTCTGCTGAGTAAAAGGCTTCACTCTTTGCTGATCACATTCGACGTTTCGTTAGCAAAAAAATGGGTTCGAAGGACCTGATGATCCTTGGAAGGAACGATGTCGATGGCTGGGGCCCAAGAGGAGATGTCAGTGGGGGGATAAACGTTCCCACCACCACCGCTCGTGCCTCTAAGCATGCCTTGATCAACAATGAAGACCATTCTACTTCCTATCCACTCTCCAACCAAGATGAACACCATGCAGTACATCAAAAACATGGAAGTAGATTTGGAAAGGAGAGACAACCAGATTGACTCCCTCAGGCTCGAGATGATCCGCCTTAGGGAGGCCACAACCCAAAGAAATGCTTCGGAGGCTAGTGCTACTAGAGGAAAAGAAAGTAAGAGCTACCAGACACCTTCCCCGCAGAATGACAAGTCTGGCGAAAGAGGGAGGGCGTCGCTACATGATCGCCTAGGAAAAAGGATGGAATGTCATTTTGGCCGAAGAGGTGGAAGCATGGGTCATCGTGCTAGACGGTGCCCGATGCCTGATCGACGTAGAAATAAGCACCCTGTCGAAAGACAGAGGATCTCAATGATGGAGAGGTTGGGTCCCGGAGCCTAGGTTTTGGCCGTACAATCTTTGGCCCGCAACATATGATACCAATCTCCTTCGGGAGGTCATCAGCGCAGCGAAGGCCGGGACAATAGGTACACTCTCTCCGAGCACCATATTACACAAAGGTTCTAGGAGGAGGTTCGATTGACGCAACACCGTCAGCCATGTCGACATGATGCTAACCGACATGAGAGATTCATAACCTCTCCTTTGAAATCGAAGCCGTAAAACCACCCATTGGCTTCTCGGCATCTAAATTCAATAAATAAGATCCAAAGATGGACTTGTACACCCATCTGGTGCACTTCAGGCAGATGGTATCTTTATACTCACCAACGACGACTTGATGTGCAAGCTCTTCCCATCCATCCTGGGGGATGTTGTAATATCGCGACCTCCTAAAATAATTATAATTAAGTTTATGGCTAATTGGAATTAATTAAGAGATCTAAAGAATGAATTAGGCCTTACAGTTTTATATTGAATTTAAAAAGGCAAATAGAGATTTTCAATGAAGTTCGGAAATTTTTAGAAATAAGAATGAATTTTTAGGAATAAAAGAAGAATATAAAGAATTATCATATATTACTAAAAATACGTAATTAGACTTAAAGACCACCATAACTATGATGCACTTTCCCATACCATAACGTAGCCCAAAGTTAAATCAAATTTAACTTATAACCCTATACTTATCTTAATAGAAACTAAAAGAAAATGAGAAAAGAAAATAAAAATCAAAAGAGAGAGATAACCTCCAGAGGAAAGAAAGAGAAGGAGAAAAGGGAGAGGAGAGGAAGGAAGGAATCCACCTGCAAACCATTCGTCCGACGATCGAACCAACGTCAAAACTAAGGTAGGAACATCGTTACGATCCTTTTGGTATACTAAACATGTATTAAAACACACGAATCGATAAAGAAATGAACTTTTGAAAATTTTAAGAAAAATCATATCTAAGCAGATTTAATATGTTTTTGAGAATTTTAATACGTTTATAGATAGATTTTAGGTCACATATTAGTTTATCGACCATTAGGATTAGTGAAAAACATGCTTCGGGATTGAAATTGAGAAATTCAAACCAAAAACCTCAACCCTGGCCTTTTTGCCGAACTGTTCATCCAACTGGTTTGAGGATCGGCTCATCGGTCGGTATGCCGGTCGACTCACCTTTTGTGGTATCTCTTCGACTAAATTGTTTCCCCAACCGACCACCCGAGACTTGAAAATCTGATATACCAGGCAGTATACTGGCGGGCTATCGGCCCCCTACCGGTCCAAGAAAAGTCCAAGAAAAGTCAACCCCAGACCTAGAAAAGTATAGAGAAATATAAAGAAAGCTCAATTAAGCATAAACTCAGGGTTAAAGAATTTAAAGGGAGGCTTTAATATAAGTGAATTAATGACTAAACAGCTTAGGAAAAAAATTTATTTAAAAGTTTCATAAGTAATTATATTACTGTATTTGATTTTTAGGGCCCCCTACTATACCATACGACTAAGGGGAGTGACATTTTACAGCATTATATGGATTTTTGGTATGTTTCTCTAAATTTCCCTATTGATTTGGGAATGTTTTAAATTACTATTGTTTTACAAACTCCATGGATATGAACGTATTTGTAAATCTATTAGCCACAGATTACTAATACAAGACAGTCCCATCTAAAGGGTGATCTGGTTACCCACCACTTTTAATGGGGATTATACTTATATTAAACACTGACCTTGTCATGCCCAGGATTTTTAAACCATTTTTGAATCAATAAAATGGATAATAAATAAATTGGGGAGAGCCACTTGCCATACATAAGATAATCAGTAAAGATAACTAGACAATGCACAATATGATACAAGAGAGAGATACAAGAAATACAAAGTGCGGAAGTAACTACATACACTGGCTGAATACAACTGATACAATTAAAATGAAATACAAAGATACAAGAAATGTAAATGAAGAAGGAGTGACAAAGCTCCCGAGTAAATCCAGTAGCTGACTCGAACTTCAATCAACAAGTCCTTTTATCCAAGTCTTTTTATCCTTGTGATACAAAAATTTGGGGGAAAGGGGAAGAGGGTCTGAGCATTCCACGTGCTCAATGAGAAAAACCCCCTACTACTACCATGCATGCATATAGTGAGTGTGTGCCCAAGTGTCCACATATAAAGTGTTGATACCCAAATTTTGACTCAGCCCTTGCAGAATAAAAAATCAGCAAAACGGTCTTCATAGAGATTAATACACACATCTGGAAGGTTCGGACATCTCACGGACAACACCGACGTCACTCAAAAATTTCAAAATGATGAACCAACAATGGTAAAGTGTTAAGGAACATTTACCCGGACTCAAAATTTTAAGCAAACACACCAGTCTAGACAAATAGTAAACAAACGGTATAGAAACCTCATCCAAATGGGCAGAACGTTCGGGAACAAGCAGAATCCCGCACGAGCGATCAAAATTTTCCTTCTGGATGGAATATCAAAGGTAAATTCATTACTGAGAAGACGACGTAAAGACTGAATCCATCCGATCCAAAATCAGAATTTAGTTGAGGATAAACGTCAATCTGTTCAGATTTCTCTACAGTTGTCAGCCAGTCTCGGAAATCAATGAACGTATTTTGCATGGACCTCATCTTCAGAGTCTAACATTCCCTGTAGAACAGATCTAACAGAAGTTGAGCAGTCCAAGAGGTGCACCTAATGCTTCTCACTTTGTTTAAAGCATCAAAGTCGTATTTCAGGTTTTTCCCAAGAAACGTTCAGTTCGAGTCTGAGATATTTTCTAAATTCACGATCCAACTCAACGATCAAGAATATCAAATTTAAATTGTCAAAGATCGAGTTCGACGAGGGACCGACCAAGTTCAAACAGAAGCTTCGGACCAAGATTCAGAACTTTGGATCACTTTTTCAATTTTTAAGATATTTTCATTTCATTTTTATTTAATTTATTCGAAGGAAACAGACAGGAATCTTCCAAAAATATCTCAAAATATCTCATTCCAGCACGTGGCCCGCAAGCCATGTAATTGGCCCATTTTTGGGCATGTCGCAACTATAGTTGCGACATATATAGTCTATATAAGAAAGTCACTCTCCAACATTTCTAAGGAGAAGCATTCCCATTGCTGCCTATTTCAACCAAAATCCTCAAAGCCTCCGGACATTTTCCTACACAAACTTCCGAAACTACCTGAAATCTGGTCGAACCTTTGCCAAACTTGAAACCAGCCAAAAACAAACTTCTCTCTTGAAGTACCACTTCAAACCCGAGCCAATTTCCAGCCATCTAAAGGTCTAGCGACCATATCCAAACCCCGAAAACCTACAAACTCCCTTTCCGCTTCTTTGCAAAGTAACCGAATCTAGCCGAATCTCCGACCGTCAATAAATTTCTTTCGTTTCTTATATTCTTGGGAGACTCTTGATAGTCTTCTAATCTATAGTTTGGTATTAGTCACTCGGCCATGTCCGATACTATACCTTACTATATTTTAAAGAAGCTATCTTAAAAAGTCTTCTCTCCGAATTGTACAGATACATCAATATAAATTTGTTGCCATTTTTATACTTGTCTTTTCATTTCCAAACAAATATCTGCATAAAGAAGACGTCATTTTATGTTTTTCTCCTCATTAGAATTCGACACATGCAAGGCCATGCCTGCTCCGCTGTCGCGTACGAGAAGAACATAAAAACGTCTTTGCCCTAAAAATACAATCTCGGCTCATGCACCGCATTTATCGCTTTCATTTTCATTTCTATAACCCGACCTTGTCGGTACGCTATATACTTGCCGTCTAGCTCAGACTATATTCATTTTGGTTTATATTATATGTATCACCGTCTAGCTCGGACTATATCCAGCTCAGTTTATATATATGATATCCTATATCCCTGTCTATACATACATATACTTATATATATTACATCATTTATATACAATCTCTCTCTCTTCAGCGATTCACATTCGCTTTCCTAAAACACTTTAAAATAAAAACAAAATTCTTGTATCCGTATTATGAAGTGAAAGCTTGCAGTAGCTATCATAATCAGATTAAAATAATTCCTTGTGACTCAGGTCATTCCGTAGCACTTGATATTATGTGGGATTTTTCATACTGAAGAAAATAACTCCCTCCCCCATTTTTTAAAACACAGTCGAAGCTCTGTCCGACTGAAAAATATTAAAAATACTTTCAAAACAAGAAAAAACCAAATTCTTCTATCTGTATTCTGAAGTGAAAGCTTGTAGTAGCTATCAAAATAGGATTAAAAGAATGCCTTGTGACTCGAGTCATTCTGGAGCACTTGATATTCTGTAGAATTTCCAAAATAAAAATCAATAATTTTCTAAACACGGTCGAAGCTCTGTCCGATCCAAAAATACAGAAAATCATTTCATAATCAAATCTCTGTCCGACTCAAAAATGCAAAAATACTTTCAAAAATAAAAACAAAGTTCCTCGATCCGTACTCCGAAGTAAAAGCTTGCAGTAGCTATAATTCTCGGATAAAAAGAATGCCTTGTGACCTGGATCATGTCGGATCACTCGATATTCTTTGGAACTTCCAAACCAAAAACATACATTTTTCAAAATACAGTCGAAGCTTTGTCCGATTAAAAATGCCAATAAATTAATCAAACAAAAATCCTCTGATTCAGATCATTAGGTGAAAGCTTACAGTAGCCGATCGATCTGGATCAACTGAATATCTCGTGAGTCGGGTCATGCCGGATCACTCGATATTCTTTCAGGATTCTTCAAAATAAAGATCATCCTTTTAAAAAAATAGTCGGAACGCTGTATGACCAATTTTAAAATATTCTTTCAAAAACTCAGTCGAAATTCTGTCCGACTGCAGAAAATCTTCTTTTTTAAAATACAGCCGAAGTTCTGTCCAGCTCAAAATAAAATTTTGCTTTCAAAATACAATCGAAGTTCTGTCCGACCGTCACAAATAAAACTAAATTAACAAAACAAAATCATTTTCTCAAACGCAGTCGGAATTCTGTCCGACCATAGAAAATTATTTTTTGCCAAAGTTCCATCCAGCTCAAAAACAATTCTTTCGTCAAATTCTTATCAAAACTGGGACAAAATGCTGCCCGTAACTCTTTCAAAATCTAAACTGGGCCGACAAGTTGCTCATCAAAATCCCTCCTTTCAACTCTTTCTACATCAAAACCGGTCCAACATGCTGCCCGTCAACAACTATATTAAGGAGTCATTCCATTCAACTCATTTCATACATCTTAGTAATCATTCTTTATTTCTCTTGGCTGAGAAAATAATTGATTTTGAGTTTAAAAGAAATTCACTTTTGAAAGAGAAGTACCGAAAGGGCGAGTGAGGTGCCTAACACCTTCTCCATTCGTAATTTAATCCCCGGACTTTGAATTTCTGGTTATGCAAACATCTTATCCAATTTTAAATGCCAGTGACTTGCCACACTACAACTCTTTGCTAGGTGGCGACTTCGAAAACAAATTAATAATAGGCCGTATATTGTCTAGGCAATTACAAAACTGTTGTTAAATCTGAATATTTTAAAATTAGCACACTCAGGCCATCGGAGTCATTTTCAAACAAAATTACAAACAATCCCAACAACGCAGATTCTACGTCCCGGAAAATGACTCTTCTGCGTAAGGAGGCGATGGAATGACAAAAAAATTTCTCGGCGCGACAGCTGACGACTCGACTGAGGACATTCGAGGATTTCGGCTTGCGAAACCTTTTTCAAAAATAAATTTCTTTTAAAATTTTAAAATTAATTAATTCTCGGCTTATATTACTGATATGCATCGTGTTTATTCTTTTTCAGGAAGATCACATGGCAGGTTGCTAAGAACAATTTCTGCGCTGATAAAAATTGTCGCGCTGAAATAATTTATTGTTTATATCTTGCTTTTGATATAACTACAAAAGGATTTTCCCTTATTTTCAAAAAAAAACTTACTTACATTGCATATGTACGGGTTTTCCTGCATCATTTGCATCATCTCCTGTTTTGGGTGGAAGTCATGACTATCTAAAATGGATGCTACCCTTATCAACCCAATCGGGGGCCCGATAGTAAACTGTGTGACCCAAAAATATCCGTGGTCGAAATGAGGCACTCCAACCAAATCACTGACTCTACAATGGTACCCTCATAGGTCCAGAGGTCTGAAGATTTGAGAGCCATTAAACCTCTCAGCCAACATAACTATATGCTGCATATAGAATGCCAAAAAAGAGTCAATACTATTTTAGGACAAACATTTTCATTCCGAGGGAAATCCTTATATACATATATGTTTAATACCAAATTCCCAAAAAAAAAACATTAGCGTCTTTAGGGATATTGGTCGAGATTAGACTACAGACTTATCATTTTTAAAAATCTCCCAATAAATTTACAAATTCGAGATCATCCTCTAGACTCCATGTCTGAGGTACGTCTCGAATTTTAAATTTAAAAGGAAGTCTGTACGTCTCCAATCATCCCAAAGACTTTCTCTTATGTATATATCTAATAATAATCATAAATCATCAGCTTCTTTAGGGGTATTGGTCAAGAATAGATTACAGACTTGTCATTTCAAAATCTTCAAAGAGTTTACAATCCAAGATCACCCTCCAGACTCCATGTCCGAGGCACATCTTGGATTATAAATATCAAAGGAAGTTCGTATGTCTCCAATAACCCCAAAGACATTTTCCTTGTATACTAGTTCGAGCTTAGTGTTGCCGCACAGGTATAGACACGGCTCATCCGGATCATACAAATAGGAGAATTACTCGATCTCTTGTCAGAACAATGGCCGAGGAAACACTCAATCAAAGTCCAGGAACTAGAGACAGTGTCCAGGGAGGAGCATCTTATCATCCGTCGGTCAGTCAAAAATCTGCAGGCCATGGTGGAAACTCTGATGGCTTAACTTCAGAATCCACCTACTATCCAGCCAACCGGGGCCGACCCGTCATCTTCACATCTGCTTCCACCCAACATTAGGGTAGTATACGGTCAAGCGGCACCACATCCCGCTCCACAAATGCTAGTTGCAAATCCAATGCTGCCAGCGGGGAACTCTCTACAGCCCCCTACAGTTGGTACTCTGCCGGTCCAGCCGTAGTACATTCCAGTTCCTCCTACTCTCCAGTATGCCCAGGATGATCTAGAAAGTCACCTGGATGAGATCTTGAAAAAAACAGAAGACACACCTCTACTCCTCAAGGTCCAATAATTGGAGGATGCTTTCAAATCTCTCCAGGGGCCCAACGCCTACACTTCGACTAGCTTCAAAGATCTCTATTTTTATCCGGACATGATCTTTCTATCCAAATTCAAGATCCTGGATTTCTCCAAATATGATGGTACCGGGGAGCCCATGACACATCTGTGCCTCTATGCTGGAGCACTGTGTGGTTACCCAAACCCCGAAAGGTTGATGATGCACCTATTTCAACACAGTTTAACCGGGGCATCCACACAATGATTCGCCTGTCTGGATCTAAAATGCTTTCGGTCCTAGACAGACCTCTCACAAGAGTTTGTTTGCCAGTACCGATACAATGAAGAAATGGCGGTAGATCGTCTTTTCCTCATCCATATGAAGCAAGAATCCAGGGAGACCTTCCGTAAATATGCCCTCCGGTGGAGAAGCCATGCATCCCAGGTCGATCCCCCTCTAACCGATTCTGAATATGTCCACCTGTTCGCACAAACATACAAAAGGATATACTACGATAAATTATGCACCTCTATCGGGAGGTCATTCAATGAAATCATCCTACAAGGGGAAATGACCGAGGATGGTCTTAAGACCGATAAAATGCTCGATCCATATGCCAAAATTGGGGACCCTTCAGCGTCATACGCCAAGAAACCTCCTTTCAAGAATGCCCAAGAACCTGAAATCTCAGCGGTCATACCCACTCCGAGGCCAATCAATCCATTCTCTTTTCAACCGGTGTATCCAAATTACCCTCAACAACAACTGGCCTTCTATACACCACAGAACATATATTAGAGTCCTCCAAATGCACCTCAAAGTCAAAACTTTCCGAGACCGGTGCCTCAAGGCCCGCTCCTAAGAAATCCATGGAAAATAACAGAATTTTTATTCCATTGGCAATCCCAATGACAGAGGTTTTTCAATGTCTAATCGCCTCAGGGAATTTGAACCCCGATCCTGCATGACCATTACCTAGACCGCTTCCCCCACAGTTTCGGACTGATCAACTATGCGCCTTTCATTCTAATCAAGCCGACTATAGCACCGAAACCTGTAGGAGCCTAAAACATAAGGTACAAGACCTTATTGATACCGGGGAGATAAACCTGGGGGATACAAGGCCACCAACTAATGTCATAAACAATCCACTCCCGAACCACTAGGGAGTAAAAATGATCTCTAAAGAACTCCCGCTCACAGACATATCACATCAGGAAGAGAATGCCTCAGCCAAAGGGTTAATGCAAATGTTTGGCGAAATACAAGTAATCACGATAGACCCTCCATCTCAAAGTCAAAGCATACAGAATGCCATCCGCCTCGCTCATCCAGGGGAGAAAATTCAGAACCGGACGGTATGCCCGATTCACAAAGCCCACATGTGTTTGGTAAAACGCGGCAAACTAGCGAAGTTGTCATTTTGTGTTTCGTTAAAGTTTCTATCTAATGGAATGTATGTGCTTTTTATGTTTGAAAATTATATGTTTTTCTACCTTGCTATGTTCATTTCAATAAAGCTTTTGAATATTCTGTTCATTTATCTGTCTCTGCTGAGAAAAATGGCAAAAAATATAAATAAAGACAAAAAACACACAAAAAAATTAGGAAACCAGAAATTCATCCTTTCAACCGGAACAATCAAAATCTTAGCACTCAAAGGGTATAGCTTCAACACCAAATTGGATTATGATCTGATGACAATAGAGGTTGACGACAGTGCTAATGACAAAATTCCAAAGAGAATTCAAGACATGATTCAAAGAAATTAGGATAGAAAAACTCTTAGCATCAAAGAAACAACTTGGGGACTGTAGTCATGCCCAAGGAAATCGAGATCCACTCGGATACATCCAAGTTCATAGAAGTATTTCGAGACATCAAGATATCTATGCAGACTGGGGCATTTCCCAAAGGTGCCACATCCAATGATCAATGAATGTTTGCTCGAACTTCTAGTAGGGCAACTCCTTATTCCCTAGTCTAT
>NMUG010012145.1:0-10439 GCA_002855965.1 Monotropa hypopitys
CCCACTCCAGCCCATCCCGCAGTGCCAGATGTTGATGAGCCGCAGACGAAGGAGCAATGGGAGTTATTCGTGGATGGATCCGCGTGCAACAAGGGATCGGGAGTGGGAATTGTTCTGTTCTCTCCTGATGGATTGGCTCTAGAACAATCAACCCGGTTATGTAAGGCCTCTAACAACGAGGCGGAGTATGAGGCGCTTATCATGGGTCTGAAAAGTGCAAGGAGGTGTGGAGCCGAGGACCTGCTCATTCATTGTGACAGCCAACTTGTGGTCAACCAGTTATCAGGAGAGTATGCCACCAAAGACGACAGAATGGCTTCATACGCCGCCCTAACCAAGAAGCTCCTCCAGCAGTTCAAGAAGACAGAAATCGTCCAGATCAGCTCCAGACAGAACAGCTACGCAAATGCCTTGGCATGCCTGGCCTCCTCCGTGCCTGCCGAGCTCCGCCGCACAGTTAGTGTTGATTCTCTGTCTCAGCCGAGCATCCAAACGACAGACTCAGTTGAGGCTTTCGATTTGGATACAGGTCCGAGCTTGATGGATTCAATCATCGCCTACTTAGCGCGGGAGGAGCTCCCCGCGGAGAAGAAGGAAGCTCACAAGATCCGGATCAAGTCAACCAAGTACTGGCTCTCCCCAGACAAAGTCATGTACAGAAAGTCATTCACAGGGCCATACATGCAAAGAAGAAGAAAGAGTTGCAGAGGGATTGATGGGTTCAAGAGGCGCATAGAAGACGAGAAGCGATAGGGTTTCAATTTTCTCCAAAGGCACGCTTTTATAGGGCGCGCCTGCACGGTTCCCAAAGCGACGGCACGCGTGGGACAATCATTCCCAACGGTCGCCTCCCGCCTCGAGCAGTGTGCTATTAAATGCGCATTTATTGAGGCGCCTCTTCTGAGTTTGACGGTTGATCCTATCCGGTTAGTGGAACGACATCGTTTTTGAAGACTTAGAGCTCAGCCTACTTCCGTTGTGCGGCTGAAGCAGCCAGAGCTAGGGGCAATTGTGGTAGGGTGTTTCCAGATTCGCCACATGTAACAGTCACAGCCGCACAGCCTACTCCAGCGCGGATACAAACCGCCACGTCACCGGTAACTTGCGGTGCGTGGGTGAGGTCTGCCCTTGTACGGCAAGACTCTCCCCCGCACGGAGAGACTCTATTCAGTACGACGCGTATCGGACCAGATCTGGTACAGCCAGACAGGTGTTCCAGTAATGCCGCTGTGCGGCACCCAGTAATATGGCAAGCGGAGGCAAACAGACAAGAAATACACGCGTCAGCCCGCCAGAAGGCGGCGCGGCAGCACGCGTGTCAGGATCCTCTACCCAAGGGATTCCCAGTCTCCGAAGCATGAAAAGGCGCGCTGTCTTGTCGGGAGTGTGGCAGACCCACACCCTGCTCAAGAAAGGACAAGCGTACGGTCCAAGAAAGTACCTCGTTTCCAGCGAGAAGTTGGGGACCCGGAAGGCCAGTATATAAGCGACACTTCATCCAGAGGAGAAGATACATGCTATTTCGCTCCCAGAATCCTCTTTTGCTTTAAGTTCATAGTTCTTCCTACTCCAAGGATTAACTTAGCCATCGGAGAGCCTTCCGGCCGTAGAGGCGGGAGGTCTTCTGATGGTTTTCTCTGAGCGCAGGTCTCGGTACAACCGGAGCAAGCTAGCAAAGAACATTCAGTTCACCCCTAAAGTTACCGTTTACCGGCGAGGGTAGAGTAAGCACTTTTTACCCCCGCACACTAGGCAATTTTTGTCTGCCTTCAGCCTAACTCTATATCAGGTCTCTGTCAATTATTTTTGAAAAATCGACTGTATCCTTTAGATACACCGATTGTATGGTATGGTCTTTACCGTATACGGCCTCCTCTCATTGTATTCACTATCCCACAATAACAAGTCCAGTCGATATTGTTTGAGCATCCAGTCGGGGCTTGGATAGGTTTTTGACCGGCTGTCAGATTCTAAGAAATGCGTTAATCTATACCTCCAAGTATTTGGTAATTTTCACTATGGACCGATGGAAGAAAAAATTGTGCCAGTGTCGATAGCATGGTGCACCCAGGTTATTTACCACTTTGATTGTCATTTGAATTCCCATATCAAATTTCTCCCGACGGTGATAAAGTGATTTATTTGGAGTTGTTTCAAGGGTCACACAGAAGACGAATAAGAACCCTTCGGAAAAGAACATAAAATCCTTCCTTGACATTACCCAAAGAGATGCGCTGACCCTATTGTGCTACAAACTGATGCACCAATCCTTTCTTGAGGTTAAAATAAAGAGGGAAAGTAGGCGACAAGAGGGCACTTCGCAGTCAGTTGCCAAAGGAGAGGAGGGAGATCTGGAATGCAGAAATGTCTTGTCATCGGACCTGTTAAAACCACAAAAATTCCGAGAGCTACCATCTGACCGGACAATCTTGAAAATACTATGATGCGGATCAAAGCGATTGGAACCCCTGCCCCCACATGTCTAGTAGCTCAACCAACTGCTCCTTCCCGGCTATTGACTAGTGAATCCCCAAAGGCAGAAACATCTGACATCAGAAAGGAGATGGAAGAGGAGGACTATAGAGGTAGAGGACTCGACAGAGGAGGGGGAGGTCTGTCTGCCACAGAAGGGGGACACTGATAAGGGGAAGGGTACAGTGGTGGAGCTAGTTTTGGACGGCACAAAGGGGACTATCAGAGAGGAATGGTACCCAGAAATCAAAAGGCTGGATGGGACCGCAGTCCTGTCTTAGGATTGTCTCCTTGATGATAATGGCTTGGTCCTGGTGATGCTCTGGTTTCTAGAGCTACCGAAGAATGAAGAATGCATTCCCAACCATTTTATCCAGTCATTCCTTCTTGGCTTCAGCAACCTCGCTTAGGTAACTATCTTAGTATGTTCTTTTGTTGACTGCTTAATGATGTCTTATTGACTGATCTTTTTCTGCCAGACCTGCATGCATCTGTATGCTTCTTAACCTTCTATGACCAGATGGTCTCCTATTGTAAATGGTACTGTCTGTACATGAAGAATGTTCGGAAGACCAATGAAGCTGTGAAGGCGGCTCAGGAGGACACTGTAAAGGCCATGGATATGGCAACGGAGGCACTGAAGGAGGTATAGAGGCTCTGATAAGTAGTGGAGGAGCGTGAAGAATGTAGTGGAGTTTGAAAAGGAGAACACTTCGGCTGACGAGATACTTAGTAAAGCAGTTGATGCAGTTGATAGCAAAGGATATGATGATGGATACAAGGAAACTGGGGCCGCATACACTAAATAGGTGAAAAGACCTTGTTGCCGAATGTCACACCGATAGCTATGCATACGGATACCTTTTTGGCCACACCTCTGGGTGATTTCTTGCTTTGGATGCCATATAGGTTGGTCCGAATGTTGACATTTGACATAAACTTCCAGTTCTAGCTTATATTACTCTGCTAGCCTTTCCTCAGTCCCGAACAGCTAAAGAGCCTTTGACTGCTAAGCCGATTGTATAAATTTTTTCTTTTTGAATTGATACTCCTGGTCTTTGGGATTTTATAATGAAATGGAATGAGTTTTGATCTATTTTTGTCTGGTTTTAGTCTTGTTAATATATGGTTTCCTTATTTATCACTTGTATCCCCCACTTCAGAATGGTTAAGGGGTAGTGTGACCGAAGCTGAAGTGGTGAAATGACACGAATTGTATTAATGTTCGAATATCTATATAGAGGGCAAGATGTCTGGCCAGAGGTCTTTGGATTTTTACACCAGAGGCTTGGATTTAGATGACTCGTAAAAGGGAAAGATGTATGTAACACCCCGAAATTTTGAAATCATTTTTTAAAAATAAGTATAAATAGATAATAAGGATGGGAGAGAAACTCACTAACCAAATTATTAAGTCCAAGGGGCATCCAATGAGTAAAAGAATTTACTAATAATACAATGATACAAAAGAGTACAAGAGAGCAGAAGAACAAGAGTACAACAACTACTACAACATCTAAAAAGAAAAGTAGAACAAAGGTACAATGACTAACTACAACATCAAAATGAGAAACAGAACTAAAAGAGCAAGGGGAGAGCAACCTCCAAAGGAAAGTCCAGCAGCTACTCCGAGAACTCCAATCAGCTAAGCCCTCCTAAACCTACAACACAAGCTGGGGAGGGGAAGGGGAGGAGGGTATGAGCATTCCACGTGCTCAGTAGGGAACCTTTAACTACTATCAAGCATGCATAAGGTGAGTGTGTGCCCAAGTGCCCACTTACAAAGCGGGAAAAGACAGTAAAAGAACCCAAATCCTAAGGTCTGACAACACGTCCTCAAAGACACTATGGACCCAAACCGACAACCGATAAGGAATAACAACTCAAGCCTTCACAACCAAGGTGAGGCATTATAAGCAACTCCAAACTCCAACTAACATGGTCTACAACTCAAACATAAGCCTTACATCCACTACTAAGACAAGAAAATCATAAGGGCTCCCTAGAAAGGCCCAAGGAACTACAACACCAAGACTAAACCTCTCAAATCAATTGAAAATCCTCTTCCACTCATAGACCTTGTTATAGATTAGGTTCACACGAACTTTTGAGATATTTGAATGATTGAGGTAAGTTTTTAAATTTTCTCAACCTTGATGAGAACAAGGGAGCCATACATGTTTTCCTTGACAAAACAAGTGATAATCAAAATTTCTTTCATTATTATTGTTGTTATTCCGCATATTCCTAACTTATCAAAATAAAAGGGTCACGTGACTCAACCTCGTCAAAACAAGGGAGTAATCATATTGCATTATCTGAGTGGGTACAGAATAGTGGCTCGTCAACACACCATTCTTTCCCTTTCATCATTCCCCAACTCGTCGGGAGGGCTACGCTACCGCCATTGTGCATAATGTTGTGGATAGAGCGACCATCCAGGGAATGTCATCATAAGACCATTCCCATAAAGAGCGTTCCCCAATTATTTGGGGGGTCCCTCTACCCTTTGATTTCATTGCCATTCAATTCCATTGCATTGATGATTCACAAGTTATGGATTCAAAATTGAGTACAAGTAGTCCTTGTGGGATACATTGATTGGTACTTAATTTTACCAATTATAACTCCCTTTCTTATGGTTTTAGAATGTTTTTATAGTAATTTTCATTTCATTTTACATAAATTCGCATGCTAGTTGCTAAATAGTTCATTGTTTAATAAACATGTATTTTCATGAGTTTTTGTTAGTTTTTGTATGTAGATGTATTTTTGTAGGTTAATAAAGGATTGCCAAGGCAAATAAAGAAGGAAACCAAGAAGAAATGGAGTTGGTGACAATTGCCAACAGTGGACAGTGCGACTGGTAGCCCGGGAAAGTGCGACTGGTAGCCTGGAGAGAAGAGAATCAGCATTTTCCAATAGACCACAGCCCGACCGGTCGCACCCATAAGCTCAACCGGTTGTACTGCGCGACCGGTCGCCCAACATAGCCCAATCGGTTCCCCAGGTGTGAAGTGAAGATCAAGTTCTGGACAGAGAGTAGCGCGACCGGTCGGGGACCAATGCGCGACCGGTTGCGGTCCCGGTAGGGTGCAGACACTGCTCAAAAAATAAACCGGGAGGTAGTTGAAATGGACGAGGATGATTGATATGCCTGAAGAGGGTGATGGATGTAGTGCTTGATCATAGTGAAAGATCTTTGGTTGAGTAAGATCGGAGAAATCAATTGGAGCAATCCTTTTATAGTCATGTTGTGTCTCGAAAGTGGGTTAGAGTCAAGTTAATGACTCGAGGCAGTAGAGTTGTCATAGTAGAAGTATGAGTTTTGTTATGCCATCGTTGTGAGTTGAGTTTTGTTGGATGATTTGGAGCTTAGACTTATGCCTAACTCACCTTTGTGCTCTAGTCTGAGATGTGTTGTCTGGAAAATTTGTATCCTGTTGGATTGTGTAAGTAGAACCTTGAAGATAGGTTAGGATTGAACTGTGTAAGTCTATGTCATGTCGGTGCCAGTAATGATTCTTGGAAGGACATTGTGGATTTTCTAGGATAGATCTTGCAGGTCTTTCCCATGTTTGGTGGTTGTCTGAGTTTGATGAGGATAAGTTTGGTATCACTTAATGATTTATGGAATTGGATATGAGCGGTGGCTGAAATCATTGATCTATACGATGGATACCCGTTTGGTTTGTCTGTGTTTTGGTGGTATAGGTTTGGCCATTTTAGTTTGACAGGTGAAGATTTTGTTCAAGGATGTTGAGGGATTGGCACCTTGGTGTGCATGAGAGTCCCTTAGGAGATTGTTTGAGGAAGAAGTGTAATTGAACCTTGAGTCTGTGGTTGTGGTTGTAATTAGGAGTAGCAATTATCCCTTGGTTTTAGCCTAGTATCGTGAGATCATGCTTCGTGGTGAAGTTGGTCCATTTCATTCCTATCCTTGATCACGTCGGTCATGGAATGTCGTGGTCGCATGCTATTCTTAGTATGCTTATCCTTATTGTATCCATAGATGTTTGGATTAATGAGTGAAAATCACCCTTCAGTTTCTTATCATCTCTTCTATTCCTATAAATTTGCGTAAGTGAAAAGCGGCTCCTATCTATCTTTGATTGGGAGATGATGATGGCATATGTTTGCACCTTATCAAAATCGATGTTTGGAAACCTGATTCTTTGTTGAGATTTGAGTAGACTAACCCTTATTACCATGTGGCAAGTTATTGACCTACTTATGTCGTGTTGAGGTTGGTTAGCATCAATGGGAGAAACTCATTGCCTTGGGAGATTCTTTGCTTATCCCTACCAAGATTTAATGTCATTCCTATTTGTCGTTGAATCCTTATGGATGATTCGTAGAAGTACCGGAACTTGTGGTGCCTTGTTGAACTATAGTGTGTTCTTTGTCTTGTACGATGCGACCTACCTGTACCTTTGTGTTCTTGATGTCTCTAAGTCACAAAATCATACATTAAATTCTTGACTCGCTCCTAGCAAACACTGATGTGGAGAAGTTATTTGTTTCCATTCTCTCTTTTCATGGGAGAAGATGGTAGGATCCTATGGGTCTCCCCCCCATCTTCCAATTATATTCTTGTCTCGCGCACTCTCGTTTACGCTTATTGACCTCTTATGGATGTTCTTTTCTCGCGATATCATCCTACAAATCTGATTTGTTATCATCTCTCTTGTCGTCTTATCCCTTAGATGATTGAGCACCTCTGATTTGAGAGAGTGTCTCTTATTGGTATTGTGCTTGCGAGAGTGGGTGGTGTTGTCGGTTTGTGGGCTAGTGAGTGTTGGTATTATGGACTGTTCGGTAAGGTGAAGTGTGGTTCATATTGTGCAGTTGCGTTGAGAGTTTGGGGTAAAGAGTGTATCTCTTTTGGGTTGACTGCACTGACTTAGCTATATATTACTGTTTGGCATGATCGTGTGTGTAGTTCGTGTTATGTGGTGTAGAAATGACTAGGAGGGCTTGATTTGAGAAGGTGGTTTTCCAATGCATCTCAAAACAAATTTCTAGAGGTCATTCTGGTATCGCACTAGGTTTGTGTGTGGGGTTAGTTGTGTGTGAGCTTTGGTGTCTTGATCTTCGATTCAGTGATTTGTGGTCATCTAGCGCAAGTGTCGTAGTGAGGTTGGTGTGACCACCCTTGTAGTTGTATGGGCATAACTCTAGAATTCATTTGGTGACCTAGACTTATAACGTGAAGCCTTTGGGTTAGTGCGATGTATGGAAATCAGTCGTAAGCCTATTTTGGACAAGTCTTATGGTTGTTTTTCTTGGTTGAAGTTCTAATCTATCCATTTATCTCATATTCTCTCATGCCTTAGAATTTTACCTTTAGTAAGTTCCTGGACTACGAGCATATCGAATCAAAGTGTATCCGTCGATTCCATTATCTAATTCTGAGTTATCTCCATTGGAACATTTGCTTTGGAAGTTAGGCGATTGCTTGTGCATTTATTGGTAAGTAGGTGGAGTCATGTGAGATTATGGCATAGATGCAAGTTGGTGTGGTTGGTTGGGTCAACTAGTTGACCATATTGGTGAAAATCTTGTAGTTTGTTCCGTTGGTCCATCTCTTGGATAGTAATTGGCTCTAAGACCCATATCGATTTTAAGCTTGGTGTCGTGGTTTCCTTATTCGTATCATCTAGGCAGGGGTCGCAAGTTCTCGATGATTAGGTTTTGGGGGGTTCTGGATAAGAGTTGTTGGATTGAAAGAGTTTTCCTTGTGGAGTTCTTGTGGTGAGATCGATGATCCTCCCCTTCCTTCTTAAATACTTGTGCCATGTGAATGATCAAATATTGTAGAGTGTAGCAAAAACGTGGTGCCTTCCTTCTCTCGGCGAATTCTTGTCACATAGTATGACATTCCATGGTGGTTTCGGATGCCATCCTATCATATCCTGTATGGTGGAGATCCTTTGTATGAATTGTGAGTCGATGTAGAGTTGAGTTGGTCGCTCCTCTTCCCTTGTTTACATTGAGATTGTAGAAATTCTTTCAAATTCCAGCATGTTGGGATGGTAAGGAAGGCCTGGTTGGGTGTTGAACTTGATGCCTTCCTCTGGTATCCATCTTACGGACACATATTTAGCTTGATAACCTCCTTCGGAACTGTTAATTCTTGACTTGATTCTGTTGATGTCTCGAGTATTAAGGATCTTGTTCTTGTAAATTTGAGTAACAACCTATGTGCATCTTGGATTCGAGACAAATACCCAGAACTATTCGATTCTTACAAGATTATTCTTCTCGTATTGTATATTTGATTCTTAGTTATGTACATTTCGAGGACGAAATTTGTATAAGTAGGGTAGATTGTAGCGGTCTAGAATTTCATAAATCGAATTTAGAATTCTTAATTCCACTTCTTAGATTTTGATTGATTTTTAATCTCAAAATCTCCTATTGATTGATGATGTGGTTGATCCTTAGAAGTTGTAG
The DNA here is from genome assembly GCA_002855965.1 of Monotropa hypopitys. Classification (NCBI taxonomy): domain Eukaryota; kingdom Viridiplantae; phylum Streptophyta; class Magnoliopsida; order Ericales; family Ericaceae; genus Monotropa; species Monotropa hypopitys. Next base: position 8,929 of record NMUG010012145.1, read on the forward strand.
AGAATTCATTTGTGAATCCAATGCAATTTGAATCATTCCAATCAGAGTTCGAACGAAGATTTGGCATCCAAAATACTCCCAAGTAGTTTCGGGACAGAAGCACCCGAAACCGGTTTTGGTGGTTCCTGTAACCGGTTCCCATGTGCACTAGGCACTAAGGGAGAATCACCCCAGAGGAACCCACAACCGGTTCCCCTTTCTTTCGCAACTGGTTCTGAGAATCCCCCACACACCCGCAACCGGTTTCCCGGTGTCCGTAACTGGTTCCTGTATGCTTGACTTTAACCCTTTCCTTCTCCTTCCCAACTGGTTCCCGCATGGCAAAACAGCAAGGTTACGGGCAGTGGCACCCGTAACCGGTTGCCACTGAGCCCGTAAACAGTTACGGGCTGTCTAAAGGAAAATCTGCAGAAGGACATTAATGGTATTTTTGTCCATTCACAAATGTTTTTACACAACCTTAAGCATAGGATAGCCCTAAAATCATCTCATACCCATCTCTCACTCTCACTCTCACTCTCACACACACACTCTCTCTCTCTCTCTCTCTCTCTCTCTCTCTCTTCTGTATCCTAACTCTCTCTATATATATTTTTTTCTCCCTTCTCTCTAAAACTCTAGCAAATTGGTTAGGATCTAAGAAAAAACTCAAGCATTAACGTCGTAGAGCTCGTCAAGCTCATTCTGGTGATGTGCTTAGATCATGGTATTGTTGAGGATCCCTCGTCTAGGGTTGTGAGTACTATCTTCATTAAGGTAGAGTCTTCTAACTTCTACACATATATGTACATGTCTCTCTCCCTCCTTCTCTTTAATTTCGCAAAAACTAGTGTCGATGCAAGTATGTCATTCTTTGGGTTTTGTTGGAGTCTCGAATCAAGTCTAGGAATCGTCATGTTGGTTGTATGGACTCTCCTTAGTACCAATTTTATGTTCCCATAATTTAATTTGAACCGCAAATTTTGGAAACCCGTAATATTGACTTGTTTTGGAAAATTGGGGAATTTGAACATTTGAAATGGGATTATCAAATTGACTACTCGTATTGTAAATTGACACCTTGGAACCTTTGAAAAACTTGGATTTTGGTCGTTGTGCTTAAGTTGGAAATTTTGGAAAAACATGGATTTTGGAATCAATCAGTTGGATTGTAACAAATATTGATTCTTGAGTTGGCTATCTATATATGTGATTTTGATCCCTAAGTGTTCTACACTCACAATATTGTGCAATGGGGGCTTGATTGGGTCCTTCCGATAGGTCAGGTAATACGAGGAATTATACGGTTAGTTTAGTTGACGAGCTACTAGCACAGAATTAGCTGAAACTCTATGAATAATCAAAATGTGGAGAACCTTATTTTGATAAAGAAATGTAAATGATTTTGGAAAACCTTTATTTTGATAAGGTGATGGATTTGATATGGACACTTGGTTTATTTGGGAAATATTTGGGAATACTTGACGTTGGAACTTGAAAGAAATAGAAACAACTCTAAACTTGATAACTCC
>NMUG010012146.1:0-10441 GCA_002855965.1 Monotropa hypopitys
TTGATTCACAATCCTCGTAAGCACGAAATGGTTATCTATAATTCTTTCAATTTCCATCATTATATTTCCATTTGTTGGCCTGGATGGAAACCAAAGGAGAGAGGGTAAATATGTGGCGAGATGAAAATATTAATTTAAATTTTTTATGCACAACGAAGCAATAAAGTTAATCAAGATATGCAAAGTAAGAAAATACAAGTAAATGCTTAAACAAACTTAACTGCTTTGCTACACCTAAAGTCTTGCAATACGATTAACATAAAGGTATCAATACTTAAGGTTGGTTCAGGTATGATTGAAAGCTCAAACAAGTAAATAAAGTAATTAAGACAAGTATAACAATAAAGGAGAGTAGGGAAAGAAAGAATCTGGTATTTATAGTGGGTCAGCCAAGCTTATCCACGGAAATGAGCCATTGCAATAATAGCTTTCGGGTGCTATTAAATCTATGCAAGGATCACAACCTGATCCTTGACAAACTCTCAAACTAAGAATTACAAAGATAGAATGGAATAAACAATCTTTTTCCTTACAAGTGAAAGCATGCACACACTATCTTAAGATAAATATGACAATTATATACAAATGAGGAGCTTGTGAGACTTTATAGAAGCATAACTTTGTGTAGGATTGAAGTCTTTGATTTTGGAGCTCTTTCATTGCTTATATAGACCCCAAATAAGAAAACTAGACATTTTTAACCATTGGAGGGGGGGCAATGTAATATTTTTGCTGGATTGAAAATCTGATTCTGCATATTTTTGCAATTACGGGTAGGGGACTGGAGTGTCAATCGATATGTCGGTGGGCTACCGATGCTATCGAGTTTTTGGCTCATAAATTGAAATTACACTAATTTCACTAATCAGTACATGGAAAAGTATGTCGAGCGGTATACCGGGAGGTATACCAGTTAGGCTACCAGTTTACTCTAATTTTGACAGTAAAGCTTGGCTACAACACTTTTTTACCCCAATTTTGATTTCCTTTGATTTTTACTTGATTTTCCTGCAAAAAAAACATAATATACATTGATAAACATTGTTAGTATGAATTACCTTAGTCTAGAAATCATTTAAGACTACGAAGTAGGATTTTAAACAATTTAAGCTCAATGAAACATTTTCTAAACAATTTCCATAAATCTTAATTTGTGTAAAAATCAACAATAATTACATCATCAAAACCTGAGGAAAAACCATTTAATTCATTATATGGGTTAGGGAATTATCCTCCTAACCATGTCCATCAATAAGTGTTCATGTGTGTGATACAATACATATGTCCAATTCTTTTACGATGATATTCTACCTTTCAATTTCATGTTTCACACTCAATTTGAAGTTAATTAGTCAATGAGCTCAAAAATCCTAATTTTAGATTCAAGACCTAAAATCCCAAGTTTACAAAATTTGGGATGTTCGTGAATTTGATGCAAGTCATGCTCTAAAAGTTCACGGTGTTCATCAATCAAACACTTTAGACTAGGTAGGTACAAAGATAATACAAGGAAAATTTCAAGGCTTCAAGCCATACAATGTGATATGGTACATTTTATAGGTTTCAAGTTTCAAAACAACATGAGAACGCACCTAACACAAAATATACAAGATAGGAAGAGACAATCATGTCTAGACAACCTTGAACAAGATCCTAAGTATCCCCAAATTCAGAATATGATGGAATGACTTGTGTATGATGACCTCCTCGAGCCAATCTACAAGTCTTGCGAAAGTGGATGATCCAAATCTCAAAGAAAGTATGAGTATTTTAGAAAGAGAAGAAGAGTTGTAAGTGTGATAAGAGAGAATGTTTACTAAGGTGGTAGATATGTGAAAATGATTTTCACTCATGCCCTAAGACACCACTTATATGCAATATAATTTATGGACAAAAATACCCTCGAGGGGAAAACAACACAGTTCATGACCTGAAGAATGTCCTCTCTACTGATAGAGAGCCACTCATCTACCGGTAAGGGTACCCCAACAATTCTCTATATCAATAAGAACCAACCCTCCATTGGTAGCGAGGCCCCAAAATCTAGGCAAAACCTCCCTCTATCGGAAGAGGTGCATCCTCTATTGGTAGAGAGGCAACCAAAAATTGACAGAACACTTCTCCATTAGTAGAGGTCTCCTCCTATTAGTAAAAGAGTAACCAAAATAGATTAGAATCCCTCTCTATCAATAGATAATGACTCTCTATAGGTAGAGTGGCGCACAATACCTAAGTATGGATAGAGGCATGGGTAATGAGACCCCAACACCATCTCTATCTATACATTGGCACACCTCCACAAACTCACAAATGAACATAACACTTTTATATTGATAGGCACACCATCTCTATCTATACATTGGCACACCTCCACAAACTCACAAATGAACATAACACTTTTATATTGATAGAGTGTCCCCTCTATCGGTACAAAGTGCCCTGATGATTCCCCCTACATCAAGCCACCCCCACACTACCAAACTGAATGTTTCAACAAAATAACTCCTGAAAAATAATGCAACACTCAAACGTAACTCAAATGCAAATACCCTTGGATAATTATCCAATTTGCATCAACTTTACCAAACACATAATCAAATTATCATAAAAATCATCATTACATCCCACCACACTTAAAAGCAAGTTCTTCCTCAAAATTTACCAAAACAAAGGATAAGGATACAAATAAAACAAACAATAAACTTACCTCAAAACTACTCTAGGTACTTAAACCGAATCTCATGCTCACACTCCCACGTGGTCTCTACGCCACCATGATTACTCCAATGCACCTTAACTAACGAAATAGTTTTCCCCGCAATATTTTCTCACGTGTGTCCAAGATACTTATCGTCTTCTACTTATACAATACATCATACTCCAACTCCAATTTGGACCACTCAAGAATATGTGATGGATTTGGCTCGTACTTGCATGATATAGATACATGGAAAACATTATGAATACCAAAAATACTTGACAGTAATGCCAAATGATATGAAACTTCTTTAATTCTCTCGATAACATCACAAGTCCCAATATAACACCCCAATAATCTACCCCTTAGCCATAATGGAAATCCCCCAATGTGGATATAGTTTAAGTAACACATGATCCCCAGCTTCAAATGATAACAGATGTCGATAATGATCGACATAAATCTTTTGGTAGCTTTGGGCTATCAAAAGTTTTTGGCAAATGATTTTGATCTCCTCGGTTGTTTTCCTCACTAATTCTGTACCCATAATCGATGTTCCCCCACTTATGTAGAGTAAATGGATGATCTACATGGTCGGTCATATAATTCTTTGAAAGGTGTCATTTAAATGCTAGATTTGTAACTATTGTTATACACAATTTCAACGAGTGGTAACTGATATTATCAACTTCCTCCGAATCCATAACGCATGCCCGTAACATATATTAAATAATTTGGATGTGCACTTTGATTGTCCATTGGTTTGTGGATGAAACACGAAGCTAAATAAAAATGCCTCGTACCAAGTGTCACTTGCAAGCTTTATCACAATCTAGCAGTGAACCTCAAATCTCTATCGAACATAATGGACATAGGGATGCCGTGAAAATGAACAATATTCCAAATGTACAATTGGCTCAAAGAATCAATGGGATCTAAGAAAAGGATTTGTAAAAAATGCAATATTTTTGTTAATTGATTAACTACGACCCATATGGAATTATATCGCCTCGAAAACCTTGGTGACCTTGATATAAAATCCGTAGTGATGTGTTCCTATTTCCACTCGACAATTCGTAATGCTGAAACCATTCCCTCTGGTCATTGGTGTTTTGTCTTGTCTTTTTTACACGTTAGGCATTTCAAACTAAGGTAGCTACATCCTTCTTGATTCCCAGTCACCAAAATTTTTAGCACAAATTATGGTACATCCTGGTTCATCCTAAATGAATGGATAATGGTGAATGATGGATTCCTGAAGTATATCCTCTCAGTACGACATAGGAATGAACAACCTCACATAGAAATGAAGACTTGTATCGGAATGGATCATCCAACCCCGTTAGGCTTCTCCACTAAGAAATTTGGCATAAATTGTCTTTGCTTCTTTATCGCTGGCTTGCAACTCAATCACCTAATTTGATAACACGGAATGGAAGGTCAAGTTATATATGGTGTCACACTCTTTGCAAGATAAGAATACTTCCGACTCAAAGTGTCATCTATAATATTTGCCTTGCTCGGATGATAGTGCAACTTGAAATCATAGTATTCTAAGTGCTCCATCCAACGATGTTGCCGCAAGTTCAACTCCTTTGTGAGAAAAGGTACTTCAAACTCTTATGATTAAAAAAGACTTAAAATTTCTTGCCATTGAGTTAGTTCGACCAACTCTTAAATGCAAATAACATGGATGTGAGTTCTAAATCATGTGTCGGGTAATTATTTTCATGAGTCATCAATTGCCTTGATCCATATTCCACAACTCATCTTACTTGAATCAATACTCAACCCAAAACATCACATGATACATTGCATACATGGTGTAACTGACTCCTCACATGGGGTACAATGAGAATTGGTGCGAACATCAGCCTTGTCTTCAACTCTTCAAATGCCCCCTTATACGAGTCGTACCAGATGAAACAAATCCCATTAAGAGTTAAAATGGGTTATAGGCGCTGCCAAATGTAAAAAATAAAAATGTATTGATGATAATACCCATCTAAACCCAAGAAAATCCAAATCTCGAACATGTTCTTCAGATGTTTCCATGACATAACGAGCTTGATCTTTCCTCGATCAACCGATACCCTAACGCTAGATACCACGTTACCCAAAAACTTAACTTCGTATGACCAAAATTCACATTTATTAATATTGGCATACAAGAAATGCTCCCTCAAAATTTGCAACACAACACTAAGATGAATTTGGTGTTTCTCCTCGGACATCGAATAAACATCGTCAACAGAAACATTTATAGAATTATTCGAGTAGGCCTAGAAAATGTGATTCATCAAATCCATAAAGGTCACAGGAACATTGGTCAAACTGAACAGCATAACGAACTCATAGAGGCCATACCAGGTACGAAAAGAAATCTTCATTATATACTAGCCCCAAACTATTGATGCAGCAGAAGTAAGAAAAAAAAGATAAAAGAAAAGATAAGCAGGATGCTTCCATTGAATCCGAAGATTACCGGTGTAATCCTCTTTTTGATGTTTGTTGATTGGCAAGCCAATACCAGAATCAAGGCTCGCTAGTCTGTTGATTTTCAGAGAATACCCATAGAAACGGCTTCAAACTCGATCGTTGACTCACACTAAGGAGAATACCGAAGGGGCATGGGGGGTATGAACAAGCACATCTTGACTCACAATTTTCTTTAATTCATTCAACTCCCCTTTTTCAGTACATCTACCCCTATTTATAGGGCAGCCAAGAAAACGAAAAGGGAAAGAAATCCTAAGTACAGAATATGGGCCACCAACAAGATTAGGCCCAAAAAGGAAAAAAAGTAAACCCTAAACACATTGGTTAAGACAAAGATAAGAAAAGACAAAATTGTCAGTGGGGCCAGGCGCTAGCGTTTTCCTGCGCAGTGGAAGAAGTGCCGAGCTGACGAGAGAACTCGGTTGTGCGGCAGATGAGCACACTAGCGCGGGGACAACACCTTTTGAGTTCTGGAGTGGTCGAAAATGATCACGTTGGACCGGGCTTCAAGAACGATGCTTGGCCGAGCTCAATCGCGGCGACGTCCAAACAACTGGTTGCTTGGCTGAGCTAGGATGCTCTGCGCGGGGTGTGTTTGTGATGTCTCTCTTGGAGGTGGCTCCACGTGTCTTGACTCAAGCTTCTCTAAGATACTCTTCAGCGATGCCATCTGCATCATCCTCCCCTGGTACGAAAGATTCGACCTCGAATTAAGCTCGTCCTCCTCCTCTGAACTGTCGCCATAATAAGGCCAGAGATGTCTCACATTGAAAACATCTGAAATGTTGAGGTGACTGGGAAGCTGCAATCGGTAGGCATTAGTGTTGATTTTCTCGATGATTTCATACGGCTCAATCTTCCGCGTTGCCAATTTGTTGTACTCGTGTGCGGGATATCTGTCTTTTGTTAGCATGGCCCAAACGAAATCTCCCTCTTTGAACTCCACCAATCATCTCCTCTTATCAACAGTTTCCTTATATTTGTTCCCGGACTTCTCCAAAATTTGCTGAACTTTCATATGGACGTTCTTCAGATCACTGATAATATCCTCAGCCTTCTTGTGAATCTTCGTCATGTTAGGAACTTGGGCTAGATCTATAGGGGCTTTGGGTTGGTATCCATAGTTGGCCATAAAGGGGCTGAGTCCCGTACTGTGGTTGACTGACCCGTTGAAGGCGAATTCGGCCTGATACATCTTCTGGTCCCAGGCCTTAGGCTGATCTCTCACTAAACACCTTAGTAGGTTTCCCAAAGATCAGTTAACCACCTCGGTCTGCCCATCTGTCTATGGGTGGTATGCACTGCTGAAGTCCAATTTGGTGTTAGTCAATCTCCATAAGCACCTCCAAAAGTGGCTGAGAAACTTAGTATCCCTGTCAGAAATGATTGACGTCGGCAACCATGAAACCTGTATACCTCTTACAAATAAAGTTGGATGATGTGAACGGCATCATTGGTCTTCCTATATCCGATAAAGTGAGCCATCTTGGTAAATCGATCTACTATCGTAAAAATAAAATAAAATCTGTGCTGGGTACGCGGCAACCCAAGGATGAAGTCCATGCTAACACTGGACCAAGGGTGATCTAGGATGAAAACAGGTAAGTACATACCCGCGTTGGTCTAGGCTCCCTTGGCAACTTGACAGATTCTGCATCGTTCCACCATCCTGGTAATATCTCGTCGCATAGAAGGCCAGAAATACGAGTTGTTGACCAACTGAATAGTTTTATCCCTTCCAACATGACCTTCTTCATGGAGTTCCTTGATGATCTTGAGTCTGAGGCTCGAATCTGGCACACACATCTAATTTCCTTTGAATAAGAACCCATCATGCAACTAATATTGGGAATGTTTCCCCACCAGCACCTCCCGAACAATCTGGTTGAAAAACACATCAATTTTTAAGAGTTCTCTGAAACAGTCAAAATCCATTACCTCATTTCGCATAGTGTTGAGAAGGAATGTCCGCCGGCTGAGAGCATCTGCCACCCTGTTTTGCACTTTGGATTTGTGGCGGATTGAGAAACTGAACTGTTGCAGATAGGCTGCCCATCTGGCATGCCGAGCTGAAAGCTTATCTTGACTATTGATTTGTTTGAGAGCATCATGGTCAGAGAATAGGATGAAGTCACTTTGAGAGAGGTAGGGGTACCAGTGCTTCAGGGCCCGGACGATGGCGTAGAACTCGGAATCATATGTATTGTAATTGGCCCTAGCTCCGTGCAGTTTTTCGCTGAAGAAAGCAATTGGGTGACTACCCTAACTAAGAATAGCTCCAATTCCCACCTTAGAGGTGTCGCAGTGTAGCTCGAAAGATCTGGTGAAGTTTGGTAATGCAAGCATAGGAGCAGAGGTTAAATGATTCTTGATCTCGTCAAAAGCTAGTGCGGCAGCAGCCGTCCAAAGGAACTGGCCAGCTCTCATGCAATCAGTGATGAGGGCCATGATAGTGCTGACGTTATGGATAAACCTTCTGTAAATAGAAGCTAAGCCATGAAAGCTTCTAACATCGTGAATGTTCTTTGGTGTTGGCCACTCCCGAATAGCCTCAATCTTGGACTCATCAACTGAAATTCCCTTATCACTCACTACATACCCCAGGAAGAGTACATTGGTCATCACGAATGAACACTTAGCTCGGGAATCATATAACTGACCTTCCCATAGTAAATGTAGGACCTGTCGCAGATGTTGCAAATGTGTGTCCTGATCAGGGCTATAAATAAAGATGTCGTCAAAGTAAAAACGACAAATTTTCCAATTAGTGGTCGGAACAACTGGTTCATCACTCTCATAAAGGTACGAGGGGTATTGGATAGGCCGAAAGGCATGACCATCCATTCATATAGTCCTTCTTGGGTTTTAAAGGCAGTCTTCCATTCATCCCCTTCGCGGATTCGGATTTGGTGGTAGCCACTTTTCAAGTCGAGCTTACTAAATACTGTGGCCTCACTGAGCTGATCTAGCAAATCGTCTAGCCAAGGAATAGGGAATCGATACCGCACTGTGATTTTGTTGATTGTGCGGCTGTCAATACACATTCTCCATGTACCATCCTTCTTTGGAGTCAACAATGCGGGCACATCATAGTGACTCAATCTTTCCCTTATATGTCCTTTGTGAAGTAGTTCTTCTACTTGAGACCTCAACTCCTCATGCTCTAGCGTGCTCATATGGTAGTGCGGCCTGTTTGGTAGGGTCGCTCCGGGCACCAAATAAATCTGGTGTTGGATATCCTTCAACGGTGGTAACCCAGTCGGCAATTCCTCAGGGAATACTTCCTCAAACTCCGCAATTAAATCTTGCACAAACGTAGGAAGGTCATCGGACTCCAGACGATTTTTTATGAGCAGGGTACTTTGCGTGTCGAGCTGGCATTTGTCGTAGTGCAGTTCTGGCCTCTTTGACACTAGGAAATACACGAGACCGGACTCCATCATTACATCTTTAAACTTCTATCTGGTTAGCAAATTCGGGCTCTTCTCACCCGCTGATTTAGAAATCTCCTCTTTGCTTGGATAAAGTATCACCTTGACTTTGTTAGTCATAAAGCTGTAGGTATTTTTGCGGCTGTCATGCTGCACGGCGTGATCAAATTGCCACGATCTTCCAAAAAGGAGGTGGCAAGCATCCATCTCGACTACATCGCACCAAATCTGATCTCTGTAGTTGGAACCAATCGAAAGTGACACCATGCAGCATTTAGAGATTGTAACCTTTTCCCCATCTTGTAACCAAGTCAGCTTGTAAGGGGTTGGGTGCTTCTCTGTCGTCAGGCTCAGTTTTCTTACATCTTTCTCCGAGATCACATTCTCACAGCTTCCAGAGTCAATGACAAATTTGAAGACCTTACCTTCCACGGTACATCGAAACTGAAAAATATTATTTTGCAGCCAATCCTCTCCACTGGCATCACGGGGCATTAGGCAGGCCTCCCGTTATACAAGTAAAGGAACACAATCACCATCAACATGTTCTTCTTCTTCTTCGGTCACATCTTTCCCGATCAGCTCTTCTGTTGGGTTTACCTCGGGGTGATCCATCTCAACTCGAACTAATCCTTCGCTGTCAATGAACAGACCTTTCTGAATAGCAGGTTTCTTACAATCAGTGAACCGATGACCCGTCTCCCCACACTTGAAACATCTTCCCGCACTAACAGTGACGGGCCTCGCCGGGTTTGGTATTGGGGTGGGAGCTCTGCTCGGCGGGAGCACAACTCGGCCTATCCCCTTGGGGACAGCAGTACAGCTACTGGAAGCCGTCCAGGGCTGAGTCGTCATTCTTCGTCTAAGCTATTTCTCCAGTTGTAGGGCCTTCTGGTGTGCATCAGAAATAGAGTATATATCGAACATATTGAGTGTGTCCTGATAGTGCAGCTGTAGTCCACCAACATATCGTGAGATCAGCTGATCGCTAGTCTCGCCCAAATCACTCATCCCCATAAGTTGGTAAGACTAAGTGGTATAATCGTTCACTGTTTTGGTTCCTTGCTTGAGGTTCTGGAATCTCTGATACATGACTCGAGAATAATTGTGGGGCATAAATGCCTCCCGAAGGTGCTTCTGTAATTTCACCCATGTCTCAATCTTTCTCTTGTCCATTCGGGCTCGAATCACCTTTAGCTACTGCCACCAAGCCGCTGCTCTTCCATGGAAACGCGTAGCCACAAGGGGTACCCGTTTGTCTTCTGGTACCTCATTGAATTCTAACACTTCCTCCATAGCAAATAACCAGTCCAGAAAATCCTCTAGGCTCATACCTCCCTGAAACTCCGGAATATCAATCTTGAGTCCTGACTCCCATTTTGACGGGGGAGCTGGAACTTCTCGCTCGTCGCGCCTGTAAGGAAATTGCGGTTGTCTCTCCTGCCTCCGATCATGCTCATCCCCAGCAAAGGGATTTTCTTCCTCATTTCCATATGTATGGTCGGATTCAACCTCCTCCTCCTCACGAGGATTTGGCCGACGGTGGGGTTGGTTGGGATGTTGGGGTTGAAGTTGGAGTTGAATGACTGCAACACTCACTGCCAAAGTTTCCACAGTTTGTTGAAGTCTGTCGAGTCTGTCCTTTTCAATTTCATGGGCGGGTCGTCTTCTGGGATCCATAGGTTTAAGGATTACGCCTGACTCAGATAGGAATCGAAATGACTTGCTCTGATAGGATCAGAACGATGAGCTCTAATACCAAGCTGATGCAGCGGAAGTAAAAAAAAGATAAAAGAAAAGATAAGCAGGATGC
>NMUG010012147.1:0-10441 GCA_002855965.1 Monotropa hypopitys
CGGTCTAGAAATTTAGTTCAAAGGGAATACAATGAGGTATAAATTGACCCAAGAACTCAAGAAATAAAACGGTATACACAAACTACAAGACTAAATTCGTGAAACACAACATTTTGTTTAGAAAGAAGTGAGGGGGAAGAGAGAAGACCAAAAATAAAGACATAGGTATAGAAACCCCTACCTCAAATAAAGATCTAAGGAACCCTAGGTGAGGGTTTTGCTCCGATGGATGATCCAAGACCATAGCCACGTAGAGGATGACGTATGGGTTGTCGTTAGTGAAGGAGATTTCCTCCAAATCCTCATGGATTTGGAGTTGGAGAAGAGAGAAGTGATGCAGAATGGGAGATAAAAAGAGTTCGGATGAGAGATGGAAGAGACAGAAGTGTTCTGAACTGAAATGAGGGTTTCTCCTCTAAGAGGTGAATTTATATCGCGCATAAAAGGACCAAAATGCCCTTCATTAAAAACCCAAACAATGAGTTTTTAACTCATGAACATCTGGTAGAGTAGGTACGCTCTTCCGGTAGAGAAGGACTCTGTCTCTTTCCACGACCTCTGCATTTCCTCATCCTCCATGCTCTTCTAATAAAGCAGTCCCCATCTTCCAAACGATGGGCTTATGGGTTCTCCCATCATCTCCCTTCCTCCCTCTTCTTCTGGAAAAGCATTCCCCTTCTTCTGGTAGAAGGGGATGCTGGATTTCTCCTTTTCTCCTTCTTCTCTTGGTCTTCCGGTAGGAGGGCCTTTCCTTCCCTTCTCTTCCGAAAGAAGGATTTCTCCCCTCTTCCTCTCCTGCAAGTGCGGTCTCCCTCTCTCTCTCCTTCCCCGATAGACCAGGGGTTCCTCCCCTTCTCTTCTCTGCCCTTTTCTGGTAGAAGGATTTCTCTCCCTCTTCCTTTTCCAGAAAATGGGGTTATCCCCTTTGCATTTCCGGAAGACCATGCCTCGGTCTTCCTTCTTCCATAAATTCCCAAGTTCAAGCCATGCCAACACCAGTCCAACCAACACTGCTCAAAACCAAAGACATTAAGTCAAACCACTCACCCAAACTTTCAATGCCAACTTGGCTCCTAAACCTTCCAACTCCTAGTTATCGAACCTTGAGCCTCGGGAAGGCCCAAATCTCAATAAATCTGAGGTATGACCAAAGGAATATAATGGAGAAATCAATAAAGTATCTAGAATTTACGAGGAAAAGAAATATAAATTCCTGAACCGTTACATGACATACATACGCCACTTGCCCGTCGGCTTCTTTACCAAGACTACATTAGACAGCCAATCCGGATAACTGACCTCCCTGATCGATCCTGCCCTAATTAACTTCTCCACTTCCTATGCTGTTACTTTATTTCTCTCGGGGGCAAAGACTCTTGTTTTCTGTCTGATCGGTCGCATATTCGGATCGACACACAACCGGTGAGTAATGATTCTTGGATCAATACCTGACATATATTGTTGGGACCAGGCAAAAACATCTCAGTTTCTTTGAAGGAAACTGATAAGACTGGCTTTTATCTCAAGGGCCAGAGATGATCTTATACTGACCAGTTTCTGAGGATCCCCGGGATGTAATTGAACTTGCTGGAGCTCTTCTGTTGCCTATCTCTGAAAGAGTTTCTCCTCATCTCTGGTATCTAGGCTGTCAACCTGCAGGCTTTCTATAGATAGAGCTTTCCATGTATGTCTAATAGAGTAATTATAGCATTCCCGAACTATTTTCTATTCTACTTTCATTCCCCCCACACCGTTTGGGGTGTAGAACTTGATTTTCAGGTGATAAGTTAAAATCATCGCTTTGGGTTTGTTTAGAGTTGTTCGACCGATGATAGCGTTGTATGCTGATGGACTGTCCACCACCAAAAAATCCACCATCTAAGTGAGGTGCATGCCTTCCTCGCCCATGGTCATAGACAGGACGATCTGCCCTTTGGGATAAACCGGTTCCCTCGAGAACCCTACAAGAGGAGATCTCATAGGTTTGAGACTGTCCTGGCCTATCTTCAATTGGTCATAGGCACTAAGGAATAAGATGTCTGCCGAGCTGCCACTATCAATCAATATTCTTTTTGTTTTAAAATTGGCAACGATCATGCTCACCACTAGTGAATCATCATGGGGATAACAGGTCCCTTGCTCATCTTCTTCCTAAAATATAATGAGGATCTCCTCTGCTTTGGCTACCTTTGTTGATCGCCCTATAGTATATACGTCCATAGAGTCTTTAGACCTGAGCTAACATAAATGGGCTTTCCGGGAAGAGTTTGATTCTCCACCCCTAGAGAAACCCACATGGATGACTTTGATCTCGCCTAAAGCTCTGTATTGGTACTGATCATCCTCCCGGTCACTTCTTGGTTCCTCTCTCTTCTTGTACGTTTTTTAGTTTTTTCCAGCCATAAACCTATTCAGCTTTCCCCTCTGGATCAATTCCTCTATTTGATGCTTCAGGTCGAAGCAATCATCAGTATTGTGCCCATGGTCTCGATGGAAGTGGCAATAATTCTCTCTCGACCTTCTGCTCGGGTCTGTCTTCAATTTTCTTGGCCATTTCAGGTTAGGATCATCATGCAAGTCTTCTAGGATCTGCTCGGCGGTTGCCACACGGGGCGTGAAATGTTGGTATGGCACTAGATTCTCTTGACCTTCTAGGGGAATTCTACGGTCCTCCTTCCTGGGCCTCTACTCTTTGGGTCCGGAATCCAAACTTCCCTTCCTCTTATTTTCTGCTGGATGGGAGTTGCTTTGATGGGATGTAGCACCGACCTCTTGAACTGCCGTGACCCTTCTAGCGCTTAGGGTTTCCTCCACATTCATGTTTTTTTGAGCCCGTAGCATGAGCTTGGCCATAGTTTGAGGAGGGTCCTGTGTAAGATTAAATAGGAACTGCCCTGACCGCATCCCTACTATATAAGCATTGATAGACACTTTATCATCCATGATGTCCACTTGCATTGTGTAATGGTTCGGAAATTTATAATATTATTTCCCCATTAATTAATAATGATTCTCGGGATTATTCCTTAATTTCCCTTAATTTCTCTTCATTTGCCGTGTTGATTTTATTGACCCCCCGAGCCTCCCGGAGGAAATCATTTGGGTTTTGGACTTTTTTCTTTTCCGGAAATGCAGAAAGAAAAAGGAAGAGTTGGGTTAGCTTCTTTCGGAAGTCCAGAGGAAGAAGGAGAGAAGGGAATCCCCTTCTTTCGGAAATTCAAAGAAAGAAGAGGAAGTAGGTTGGCCCTCTTCTGGAAGAACAGAGGAAAAAGAGAGGAGAAGGGATGTAGGCCAGAAGCCGCAACCTGCTTTTCCAGAAAAGGATGAGCCTTCTTCCAGAAGAGCAGAAGTAAAGGGGGAGAAGGGAAAGCGAGATAGGAAGTAGATGCCCACTCTTCCGGTAGAAGAGAGGCTCTCTTCCGGTAAAGCAGAAGAGAAGGGAGAAGGGGAATGCAGAAGAGGAAGCAGAGGCTTGCTCTTCCGGTAGAAGGGAAGGAGAGGAGGGACAGAGGCCTGTTCTTTCGGAAGAGCAAGGGATATTTTCCGGTAGAACAAGGGGGAGAACAGAGGAGAGGCATGGGCATGCTTTTCCAGAAAAGCGCCCCATCTTCTGCTAGAATGGGACTGCGGGAGTAAGGGTGTTTTCAGGAATTTCTGGAGGTGTTTAAGTACCTAGTGGGGGTCACTCCTAGGTCATTTCTGGACTCTCTCTCTCTCTCTCTCTCACCCTCCAGGCGATTTTTCCAAGTGACTTTCTCTCTTTCTCTCTATTGTTCTCTCCTTCTCTCCTACACATCTCTCCCTCTCTTGCTCTCATGGATATTTCATCTTCTCCATTCTTGTAGACCAAGACATTCTCTATCCTCTACCCTCCATCTCGAAGTGTTTATCTCCCAAGAGCCCTCACCTAGGATTCTGTAAGTACATCTTCGCAAGAAGTAGAGTTTTCTAAGTACTTGTATCTATATGTACTAGTCATGCTTTCTCCCCCTCATAATTTCTCAAAAAAAAAAAAATATGTTGATGCAAGTATGGTGGGTCTTCGGGTCTTGTTTGAGTCTTGAATCAAGTCTAGGGTTCATAATCTTGCTTGTATGGATTTCCTATGGTGTCAATTTGACATCCCCTTTGTTTAAATCGGAAACCCCCAAATTGTTGAAAAATCCTAAATTTTGACTTCTTTTGGAAATTTGGGGAAATGGAATTGGGGTTTGGTTTTCTTAAATTAGACCCTGGAATTGTAAATTGGCACATTGGAAACCCTTGAAACACTTGAAATTTGGCAATTGGCCTTAATATGGAATTTTGAAAAATATGATCAATCAATCGGATTGTTGTGGTTGGATCTTGAGTTGGCTATCTATTTATAGACGGGTATTTGTACCCTGGGTATTTGTACCCACGACGTTGCACAATGGGGGCTTGACTGGGCCCTCCTGACAGGTCGGGTAATACGAGGAATTATACGGTTAGTTTAGTCGACGGGCTACTAGTACGGAATTAGCCTAAACTCTATGGTTATTGATAATTTGGTAATCCTTATTTGATAAGGAATTGGAAAAGAATTGGAAACACTTGACTCTTGGAAGAAAAGGAACAACACTTCTTGAACTTGATAAACACATTTAAAAACTTTTGAGTCCTCATGCATGCATCACTTACTTATTTCTGCACATCGACACGCACACATGACCATCATATATATCTCTTGTTTAGATTTCTCTACTAGGCTTTTCCTAATCCTCTATTTTTAAGTAAAAAGCCTATGACATAGCTTGTAGTGGAGTTCCAAGGCATATTTGAAGAACATTGGAGGTATTGCTCATGGATGCACATCATTCATTTTATTTCTGCATTCGTACTTTCTATTTTAAAGGAACACCCGGTTTGTAATAATCAATTTATGGACTTTCTTTGCTTGTGATTGTCATCTATTCATCATATGGACTTTTTTGGGATTGATATTAGATCATCATTATTAGTTGTTTATTATGCTTAATACCTTCCTTTCAAAAAATGGTTTAAAATTTCTGGGGTGTTACAATTGGCATCAGAGCTAAAGTTTCGAAAACTTAGGGACATTGGGGAGACACATAGTCTCAATGGGTGCATCTTATCGTTTTTGCATTGCATGTCATGTGGTATGCTTGTGTGTTTGTGTGCATCATATGAGGTTAAAATAAATTTGAACCAATAAGTTTAAAAAGGTTAACTCTTGGGGTCCTTTCCTATTATTGGTTGTTAAAGATGTTTGATCCTCAGTTGATTGTATCCAAGTTGTCCATTCTTGATTCCTTTGTTATTGGTGTCCATCTTAGGTCATGGTAGACGTTTCTATCCTACTTTTAGGATTGTCCTTCGTGATTAGATTTTCGTTATCTAAGTCTTCTCTATTGATATGATTCCTATTCTATCTTGTAGAACAATGTCGAATCACTGTGTTGGAAAATGTGGTCGTGGTTGACGAGGGATTCAAATCCCTGATGCTGTAAGTGAAGAAGTAAATGGTCAGTCAAGGGACCCCCCTAGCATTGTCCAGCCTAAAGGGCCTATCCCAGGAGGGATGGCCAACGCCGGGCAGTTCATCAGAGAAATCGCAGCTGCAGTTGTTGAGGCCAGCAGAGAAGTTGATGTGCCTAGGGAAAATGTTGTCAACCGTGTCTCGGAGGCTCTTCGCAAGTTCTGCATGATGGACCCTCTAAAGTTCAATGGTACAGGTGATCCCATTGAAGCCAACCACTGGATGACGGAGATTCGTAAAATCTTTGAAATCCTAGAGATTTTAGAAAATAAGGTCCGCATTTTACTTGCATCCTACTAGCTCATCGGTGAGGCAAATGAATGGTGGACTTCTATTGTCGAAGCATGAAGAGATGCTTTGAGAGTGCTTGGAGGTGCTAATCCTCAAGCGATCCTTGACCCTATCGGAACCATGTCTTGGGCTAACTTTGAAGCCACTTTTTAAGGCCAGTACTTTCCTGAATCGTACCGTGATCATCTTAGAGAGCAGTTTGAGAGAATCGGGCAAGGAGTCATGTCGGTCACTCAATGTGCAGTGAAGTTTCAAGCGTTGTCAAGGTTTGCCCAAGATTGGGTAAACTCGGAGGAGAAGAAATGTAAGAGGTTCGAAAGATGCCTTCATCCAACTATCCAACGTCTTATCGTAGGTCATCGGATTTGTATCTTTGCGAACATGGTCGAGTATGCTCGACTTATTGAGTCCAAGAAGGAGCCCACCAAAGAAGTCAGAGTTTGGGAACCAAGAAGCTAGTCGTTCAGTTCAAGCAATTATTCTGGGAGTTTTGGGAAGAAGAGGCAACAAGAGCAATCGCATTTCTCTAGAGGGCAAAAACCGCCAACAAACATCGACAATCAAGGTATTTCTTTTCGAGTACAAATCGTCTGTCACAAGTGCAATCAGCAAGGGCATCTCCACACTGAATGTCCCCGCATCAACTGTTATGAGTGTGGCCAGCCGGGTCATGTTTCTAGAGTCTGTCCTTCCAAGGGGTTGGAGCATAGCAAGGCAGGGTCAGTTCAGCAGCCCCGTCCGGGCCAACATTTTCAGCAGCAGCAGTAGTACCAGGTAGCTCCAGTTCACTCTAGACAGGGCTCCAGATCTGATAGGAAGGGTCTTTTCGGACCAGGGCAGTCTTCTGGCCAGTGCAGCAATGCAGGGCGTGGTCAGATGACACAGGGCAGAGTATATATTGTTCTATCTGTTGCACCGCATGCTACCTCACAGTAGCCTGAGACTTCTGTTGTTCGTGGTACTATTCTTATCTTTAACTCATAGGCTTCTATTCTTATTGACTCAGGTGCATCACATTCATTTCTGGCTTTCTCATTTGCATCGTCCTTGGGCTCGAGTTAGAAGTGTTCGATCCATCGTTGTTAGTCGAATCACCCATTGGAGGTCATATTCCTCTAAACCATTATTGTCGTCAGTGCGAGATGACAATCACCGATCGAAACTTCACCTTCGACCTTATAGTATTAGGAATGTCTGGATTCAATCTCATACTGGGCATGGATTGGCTATCCTGTCATCATACCACCATAGACTATTTCCGTCGTAGAGTTCTCATTCAGGCTCTAGAGCGAGATTTATTTTATTTCTTCGGGGATCATCGGGATCCCATTGAGTCTTCTTTGTATGATCCTAAGAAGCGTGTCTCCAATTATGGTTTGCTTTCCAGCTTGGTATTGGATGATGATGTCTCTGACCATCAGGAGTTGCCAGTCGTCGTTTGTGACTTTCTTGACGTATTTCCTGAGGAGTTACCGGGTCTACCTCTCGAAAGGGAAGTAGAATTCTATATTTATCTTATTTCAGACTCAACACCTATCTCGATTCCACCGTATCATTTTGCTCTAGCTGAGTTAAGAGAATTGAAGTCCCAGATCGAAGAACTGTTTGAATTGGGATTCATTTTCTTCTCCATGGGGAGCGCCTGTGCTCTTTGCCAAGAAGAAGAATGGATTTCTCCATCTCTGCATCGATTATCGCAAGCTGAATAAGGTCACCATAAAGAATCGTTATCCTATGCCTAGGATTGACGATCTCTTTGATTAGTTGCAAGGTTCCACTTGCTTTTGTAAGATAGATTTGTGACCAGGCTATCATCAGCTTCGTATTCGAGAGGAATATATCTCCAAAACTGCATTCCGTACCCGTTATGGTCACTTCGAATTCGTAGTTATGCCATTCGGTTTGACCAATGCTCCAGCAACTTTCATGGATTTGATGAATCACATCTTCCAGACATTCTTAGATAGATTTGTGGTGGTGTTCATGGACGATATCTTGATCTAATATGCTTCAGCGGAGGAGCACCAAACTCATCTTCACATCATTCTTGAGCTCTTGAGGGAGCACCAGTTCTATACCAAACTCAGTAAATGTGAGTTTTGGCTATCTGAGGTAAAATTCTTGGGCCATGTTGTGTCTCAAAAAGGTGTATCCGTTGACCCTGTGAAGATCAAAGCCATTATTTCTTGGCCTAGGACTTCTAATGTGTTTGAAGTTTGCAACTTTCTAGGGCTTGCGGGCTACTATCGATGTTTCATTCTTGATTTCTCATGTCCTGCCATTCCCATGACTCGACTTACGCGCAAAGATATCCTTTTTGTTTGGTATGATGCTTGTGAGACTTGAAGAGCTAAAAGGTGATCAACGTTGTCACCTATCTTGATTGTGACAGAAAGAGATATCGGTTATACCATTTATTACGATACCTCACATGACGGTTTGGGATGCGTATTAATACAGGCGGGCAAAGTTGTTGAATATGGTTCACGACAGTTGAAGACATATGAGAAGAATTACCCTATGCATGAATTGGAGCTTGCTGTGGTTATCTTCGCATTGAAAATTTGGAGGAATTATCTATACGGCGAGAAATTTGAGGTCTTCTCCGACCATAAGAGCCTCAAATACCTATTCACGTAGAAAGAACTAAACATGCGACAACGTCGATAGATGGAGCATCTAGAAGATTATGATTTCGAATTGCATTACCATCCGGGTAAGGAAAACGTGGTTGCCGACACTTTGAGCCGGCAGTATTGTCACCTAGCTAGTCTAGCCATTCGTGATTGGAAATACATGGAAGAATTGGGAGATTTCATTATGCACGCCAAAGAAGTTGGAGAGAATGCTACTTTGTGCAATTTAACCGTCCATTCCGAATTATCGCAAAGAGTTGTGGAAGCTCAAGCTAATGATGATGAAGTATCTGTTATTCATTCTAGATGCCTTGATGGAAAAGCACCGCAAGATTGGGCAGTGTATGAAGACATGAGTGTCCGTTTCAAGGGAAGATTGTTTGTGCCGTCAACTTGTCGACATGAAATCCTTCACGAGTTTCATCATTCTCCATTTGTCGTTCACCTGGGAGTAGATAAGATGTATCATGATCTACAATGCCAATTTTGGTGGCCGGGAATGAGGAAAGACATTGCATGTTTTGTCATGAGATGTCTCATTTGCCAGCAGGTGAAAGCCAAGCATCAATGCCCAGTCGAGTTGCTACAACCATTACCTATGCCAGAGTGGAAAAGGGAGCACGTTACTATAGACTTCGTATTAGGCTTGCCGAGGACACAGGAAGGCAAGGATGCTATATGGGTCATCATGGACAGGTTAACCAAGTCAGCACACTTTCTACCCATTCGGTTTTCACAATCTATTAATTCTTTGGCTCATTTATATATTCGGGAGATCATACGCATGCATGGTGCACCTTTATCTATAGTTTTTGATCGGGATCCTAGATTTACATCTCATTTTGGGGGAAGTTTGCAATGGGCTTTTGGTACTAAGTTTCACTTTATTATTGCATTTCATCCTCAAACCGATGGATTATCGGAGCTCACCATTCAAACCTTGGAGGACATGCTTCGTGCTTGCGTTTTAGACTATAATGAAAATTGGGAAGACCATTTGCCTCTTGTCAAGTTTGCCTACAACAATAGCTATCAATCGAGCATCGGGATGGCACCTTTTGAAGCTTTGTACGAGAGACCGTGCAAATCTCCAGTTTGCTGGATTGAAGTTGGGTATACTGTAGTTATGGGTCCAGAAGCCGTTCAACAAACCACCGAACAAATTAAGATGATTCACCAATGTTTGTTAACTGCTCAAAGATGTAACAAGAGTTATGTGGATAACCGTTGTCGTCCTTTATTTTTCAAAGTTGGAGACCATGTTTTACTCAAAGTGTAATCGCGTCGAGGAACTTCTCGTTTTGGAAAGAGGGGCAAGCTAGCACCTCGTTTTATTGGACCCTTTGATGTCATATAAAGGGTAGGAGAAGCAGCTTACCGTTTGGCTCTACCATATCAAATCTCAGGTGTGCATGACGTGTTTCATATTTCAATGCTACGTAAGTACGAGCCGAATCCATCTCGCATCTTAGATTGGTCGTCAATTGCTTTGGAAGCCGACGTATCTTACAAGGAACAACCTATTTGTATTTTGGATTCGAGGGAATAAGTCTTGCGGGGGAAGACCATTCCACTAGTCAAAGTTCTTTGGAGGAATCACAATATCGAAGAGGCTACATGGGAACAAGAACAAAACATTCGAGAGAAATATCCGGAATTGTTTGAGTCATAAAAGATTTTTCTTCTTCTTATTTTATCCCTATTTGCTGGTTGTGTAAATTTCGAGTACGAAATTTCTATAAGGAGGGTAGATTTTAATGGTTCGGAAATTTATAATATTATTTTCCCATTAATTTCCAATGATTCTCGGGATTATTCCTTAATTTCCCTTAATTGCTCTTCATTTTCCGTGTTAATTTTATTGACCCCCGAGCCTCCCCGAGGAAATCATTTGGGTTTTGGACTTTTCTCTTTTCCGGAAATGCAAAAAGGAAGAGGAAGAGTTAGGTTAGCTTCTTCAAGAAGTCTAGAGGAAGAAGGAGAGAAGGGCATT